>BDUI01032248.1:4646-15114 GCA_002335545.1 Apodemus speciosus | reverse complement strand
CAGAGGCAGGCGGATTTCTGAGTTCGAGGCCAGCCTGATCTACAGAGTGAGTTCCAGGACAGCCAGGGCTATACAGAGAAACCCTGTCTCGAAAACAAAACAAAACAAAACAAAAAACAAAAACAAAAAAGAAATCCTGGAAAAAAATTGTTATCTGTACTTTTTAACATCCACTTATTAGTGAGAACATACCATGCTTGTCCTTTTGGATCTGAGTTACCTCACTCAGGATGATATTTTCTAGTTCCATCCCTTTGCCTACAAAACTCAGGATGTCCTCCTTACAGTCTACAGAACGCAAAAAGGTCAACAAGTTCAAATGCCTGTGAGGATACCGCAGTCCCACTTGGGAGGGAGAACAAAGCAATCACAAGTGGAGAGGGAGGGAGGGAGGGACAGAGGGAGAGAGGAGGAAGGGACCTGGGAGGGGGGGAGGGAGGGACCTGAGAGGGAAAGTGGACAGGGTAGGGAGGGGAGGGGAACATTATTTGGTACTGGGTGAGGGACAAGGACTGAAGCCCCGAGGGCCAGCAGAAAGAATGGAAACAGGCAACCTTGGGAGACAGGAGGTTGGGGGGACTCTTTCAGAACACACCAGAGACCTGGCAGGCAAGAGACTCTCAGGACTCAAAGGGAGGGCCCTTAGATGAAATGCCTGACAGTGGGCAGAAGGAACTTACAGAGCCCACCGCCAGCAGGAAGACAGCGCATCAAGTGAGAGAGGGGGCTGCTATCGCACAGTCAAAACTCTGACCCATAATTGTTCCTGTTTGAAAGAACTGCAGGGATGGAAATGGAGAGGAGCCTGAGGAATAGAAGGTCCAGAGACAGGCCCAAAGGGGAATCCAGCTCAAAGAGAGGTCCCAAGGCCTGACACTATTACTGAGTCTATGGCGTGCCCCCAAAACCCACACTCCAGAAGACCCAACAAGCAGCTGAAAGAGTCAGATGCAGATGTTTGCATCCAACCAATGCACAGAAGCAGCTGACCCCTGCTGTTGGATTAGGTAATGCTGAAAGAAGCTGAGGACTCCTGCCTGTAGGAGGACCAGCAGTCTCAATTCATCTGGACCCCCAGGATCTCTCAAACACTGGACCACCAAACAGGCAGCATACACCAGCTGACATGAGGCCCCCCAACACACAAACGGCAGAGGACTGCCGGGTCTGTGTTCATTTCAGAGATGATGCAGCTAACCCTGGAGAGACTGGAGGCCCCAGGGAGTTTAGAGGTCAGATGGGGTGGGGGGTGGGGACATCCACGTGGAGACAGGGGTAGGGAAGAGGTGCTAGATGTCGAACAGTCAGAGGGAGGACTGGAGGGCGGGGAGAATAAAATATGAAGTGTGAAAAATAATTAATTAATAAAAAACAAGAACAACAACAAAAAGAACTGTTATCTAATTGCTTCTTTATAATCAGTTTCCTTCCATTGTAGCTCAAGACTTGCCTYGCACTTTCTGTGTTGGTGAGGTACCCCTGAACTTGCACATGCTGGGACGGACCCCTAACAATGAGCTACAGTCCCAGGTCCCCTCACCTAATTTTTGTATCTTTAACTTTGAGATAGTCTCACTAAGCTCTCTGAACTGGCCCTGACTTCCCCTGTAGTCCCAGAAGACCTTGAACGTGTTACTTCTGAGGGACAGGATTTCAGGCCTGCRCCACTGGCTTTTAGTACCCAGTACCTCACTAGCGGTCATCCAAGCACGCCACTGACCCTCTGGTGATACCGTTGCCTCTTCACGTGGCAAAGGTTGTATGTAGAACAGACAATATGGGGGTGGGGGAAGCGATTTTTCCCTCCAGCAGTAGCGGTAATCCCGTGTCATGTGCAAAAGAGAAGGAACTCTCTTCATCAATTAAAAACAACGTTAAGATGGCAGGACATGGGACTGTCCTTGATGGATGGATCCTTTCCGAAGATCAAATAGCTGAGCTACTGCCTCTTCCTGATTGGTTCAATAATGCAAACAACTACATTTTAGCTCTCAGGCCGCAGCGTTGGCTCTGCGATTGAGAGCACCCGCTGCTCTTACATAGAACCAAGGCTTGGATCCCGTCACCTACACGGCAGCTTGTAACTGTCTAAGAGAACTCTTGTCCAAAGGGATGGGATACTCTCTTCTGACCTCCACAGGCACCAGGCATGTATGTTGTCCATGTACATACATGCAGGCAAAGCATTAATATACATAAAATAATAAAATAAATCAATCCCCCCCCCAAAAAAATTCCTATCTCTGAGGTTTAAGGTTTCATATAACAGATATCAGAGGACCATTCATATAGAATACTTGTGTGGGTATGCATCTTTATTGTGGCCAAACTCTCCTTATACACTGCACAAAATCACCTAGAAACAACTATTTTGGTTGCAAAGGCAACCTTGGTGGTTTACAAAGAGCCCAATTGCCTGGTTCTATGGTCGCCCCTTTGAGGCGCATCTTCTGAAAAGGTGAGTTCATTGAGAAATGTTACCTGAGCATTACAAGGGGCCAGCCCCATTAAACAACTGCTGCTCATACGAACACTCATTATCTACCCACATGCATGACCTGTAACCTCAAGAGGAAAAAAGGCTTGAAAGAATGAGATACAGCTAAGTTTTAAAGCAAGAAGAAAGCATACATGTAGATACTCTGTATAGATTCATAGACAGTTCTGGGGGGGTCTCAGATTCCATGTGTCTGAACCAAAGGCAGACTTGAGAAAATTCCACTAGTGCAATTTAGTCTTGTTTGTTTTGTTTCCTTTTATGATATTTTTTGTTCTGTTTTTTTGTTTTGTTTTTTGTTTTTGTTTTTGCTTTTTGCTTTGGAGACAAATGGCTTATTTTGTAGCCCATGGTAACTGGCAATCCTGCTTCAGCCTTCCCAAGTGCTGGGTCTCACCCTGTAGCCAACCGCGATTCCACAGCTTTAACCTTCCAAGTGTAAATCACTACCCCTGGTTCTGCCTTTGTTCTATTTTTGTTTGTTATTGCTGTTCTTTGTTGGCTTTATTTTTATTGTGTGGGGGTGTAGGCATGCAGGGGCTATGTACCCGAGAGGTTAGAACTGTGGGATCCCAGGCGGTTATGGGCCACCCAGTGTCAGCAAAATCAAATATAAGAGCTAAGCTCTCTTCACCCCCAAGTCATTTCTCCAGACCCCGACTTTGGTTTTAAACCCTTGCAGTGGAAGCAGGTCACTGAAGCTAGGATCAGCGAAGCACTACTCTTCTCACCCAAGCCTTTCTCCAGAAGGAGAAACTAGGACTAGATGCTGATAAGGAGGAAAACGTCAGTCAAGAAAGAGTGGGCGTGCCTTTCCTCCTCCAAAGGTATTTATACTGTGACCTTGGAGGAAAATGAATGCAAGCAGTCTCTGTAGCCTTGGAACTAAAACAAGATCTCAGGGCGCTATAATTAATATATCAGTGTTTGCCAGGATAAGCTCATTTTGACTAAAAGACTTGCAAGCAATTTCGGAGATAATGATTCCTCCATTTCTTGAGTGTAGCCTTCCACAGTCAATAAAAGTAAATTAAAGCATCTATCGGGCTAGCCGGGCGTGGTGGCACACGCCTTTAGTCCCAGCACTTGGGAGGCAGAGGCAGGTGGATTTCTGAGTTCAAGGCCAGCCTGGTCTATAGAGTGAGTTCCAGGATAGCCAGGGCTACACAGAGAAACCCTGTCTCGAAAAAACCAAAAAAACCAAAAAAACAAAAAAGCATCGGGTTAGGTGGCTGGAGAATTGGCTCAGCGGTTAAGAACACTGAATACTCTTCCAGAAAACCAGAGTTCGATTCCCAGCACCCACATGGCAGCTCACCGTTGTCTGTAACTCCAAGATCTGACACCCTCATACTGATATATACATGCAGGTAAAACACTAATGCACATAAGATAAAAATTTCAAAAGACCATCAAGTTAAAGTAAATATTATGAAGGAAGTCCACAGGCTACGGAAAAGTAAAGAAGTAAATTTCAAGACAGTAACATTATGCCCCAAAGTAACAGCGGCCATTACAGTGTGCCAGGGATCAGGTACATCCCGGAAATAAATTCATTTGGTCGCCAACAATGAACTCTGTTAAGGTCACCATCCCATTTGTAGAATGAAGAAGGAGGGTCCGGAGAGGGGGAATTATGTGTGTAGGGTGACTCCTGGGGAAAGGAATGAGAGTCAGGATTCAAACCCAGCACCTGCTGCTGGAGCCGTGCTAGGCTAGCCCTGCAGACTCTCCTGCTGGGCGCCACTGATATACAAGAGGAGGAAATGACTGCAGGAGGCGCATGAGAGCGTTATACAGCATACAGAGGGAGAGACAAGTGTGAACATAACGGGGAAGCAACAGAGAGGCAAACAACTCTACCAGCCTGTTGGTTTCTAAGTTAAACAAAAGAAGCTGTGAGACTGTTTACCTCAGATGGAGGTATCATCAAATGTATATGATCATATTTTATACTTTTGTTAAATATAATTATTACAAGTGTTAAGGAACAACTTTCGGGAGTTGGTTCTCCTTTAGCTATGTTAGTTCCAGGGATCGGACTCAGGTCAGTAGCCACTTTCTCTAGCACTGACATTTACCATTAAATCACCTCAGACTGCTACCTCTAAAGAGGACGCGCCACCAGCATTGCCTGGATTAGAATGCAGTTTTCATCTGTGAGAACCCAAGAGCCAAATAAAAGACCTAGATGAAAAATAAACCGAATCATAGATGTAAGCCAATTCTCAAGGTCCCTGGAGATGATGATGAAATTCTAAGTTTCTATAACCCTCCTCCCCATGTTTCTTTTCCAAAGCAGCTACACAGCACAGAATGTAACATTCTAAGACTGCTTCCAGAGGCTGGCTATCAGGACCACATGAGGTTAGTGTGGTAAATTCGAGCAGCAAGGAAAGATGACAGAATGCGATGCTGGTAAGCCATACCTAGCTCCTTCTGAAGGATGTCAGGGATTCCTGAAATAGTCTTTCTCCTTTTGACTTTCTTCGGTCGTCTTACCAGAGTGTCTGTGTAAATTAGAGACCGCCGAAGGCTGGCCTGACGATCGAAATTCTCCCCTAATRTAGAATAGTAGAACAAGCAAAGCAATGTTATCGTTAAGCAAGCTGACACCACGCGCGTCCTCCCAGAAGCTTGTCAAATGATAAGGAAGTATTAATAATGAGGTTAGCCGGTCACATGAATGGCGGAGGCTGAGGGGCAAAAGAAGAAGAAAAGCACATTATCATCAGAAGGCTGTTTCCAGGGTCTGCTGGGTGCCCTTCAGGCGAAGGCACCTTTCACTCACTTCCAGTGTTAAGAACGCACTGCAAAATGACTCGTCGTCACTTGAGAACAAGTCACCTGGCAAGTGACTGCTTCATAAAGCGCGCTGATCACAAAGATCAATCTTTGCATCTGTGTGCATTAATGGCGATAGGGAGGTTGTATTCATCTAGTCATCCCACAGAGACTAGTATCGTGGCAAATCGAAGTTTGAGCTTACCAAATGTTGGTCAAGAAGGCGAACATCTGGATGGGGTATGAAATCATTATAGCAGTGCTTTTCAACCTGCAGGCTGTGACCCCTTTGGGGGTTGGTTGAATGACCCTTCTTCCATGGGGGGGGGTGCATATCAGATATTTACACTATGACTCATAATGGTAGCAAAATTACAGTTATGAAGTAGCCATTAAATAATTTCTTTCTTTTTTTTTTTTTTTTGGTTTTCGAGACAGGGTTTCTCTGTGTAGTTCTGGCTGTCCTGGAACTCACTCTGTAGACCAGGCTGTCCTCGAACTCAGAAATCCGCCTGCCTCTGCCTCCCAAGTGCTGGGATTACAGGCGTGCGCCACCACGCCCGGCTGCCATTAAATAATTTCATGGTTGGGGATTACCACGACATGGGGTGTTGTATTAAAGGATCGCAGCATTAGGAAGGTTGAGAAACTGCATGATAGCATGAGCGGCAATTTTAGTGGAAAGCAAAAGCCTTATAGTGATAAAGTACTTTTGTCACGACAAGAGCCAGCGACACTGCCGTTGTCAGAGCCGAACTCTTCCTTTCTTGTTCATAACGTTTGTAAGGTGCTGGGGCTTGGACCCACTGGGGCCTTACACACCACGGGCAAGCGCTCTGTCGACTTGCCCTACGAGCTGCATCCCCACTTCCCATCAGCATCCTTTAAAGTTAATCCCACCTCAGACAATGGGACCCCAGTACCACATCCACAGTCTTCCCAGAGTTCCAGCAGATTAGCACATTACCGGAGTCTAGAAAACAGTAAGGTCCCTGACAGAATCAGTCACAGACTGGTCTGTTCTGAACATTTTGATTAAAGGAGGTTTTGCAGTATTTTGCCTTTTTACATAGTTACTATCTTAAAATGAGATTAAAAAGACATATATTCCGCATACTTCTATCCTCACCTTAAGCATGAGAAACATATAAAATTGCCATTCTTGTTTAGTAATGCTATCATAGCTTCAAAGTGGATATGTGGTAGGAATGACGTGTGAACTGGTCTCATTAAAACAAGCTGATTTTTAAACACATCCCATCCACTGAAGAGCGATCTTATCAGTGCTTGTAAATTTGAAAATCTTTGCAGCTTTGCTCAGAATAGAGAAAAACGGAAGGAATTCAGAGCAACAGTACCGACTGAAATGTCAGTAGGTGCCATTCCGTGACAAACAGGCCACAAAGATACAACACCTTACACAGTGCTTAAAAACAGAACTTGTTCGGTGTTTTATTAGTTTCCTGCAGCAGAAAAAAAGATACTCCTTCTAAGGAGGCATTAAAAACTGGCAAAAGTATTACTAGAAAGTGGTATCTAGTCTCCAGGCATTTCCCCCGCCATGGAGAAGGGGGGGAATCCAAGTACTAAGAAAATGATGAAGCAAACACACGAAGTTGAAATTCCATCTACGACATTCACATTGTGACCTTAAAAGGCTATTTCACAATTCATTAAGCAGAGGCTGACCTCTACCTGGCATCCTCAACTGCACTCGCCTAACGTCCAGCACCACGTAGTTAGGAGATAATCACTAGTTCAATTGAATTGCTCCCCTTCTCTCCTACACAGCATCCGCTCAAACGTTAATGCGAGAAACAGTTTGCAAATGCTCTCTGGGTGTGTTGACCCCGTACACTTATCTTTTAGGTAGAAGACTTGATCCACGTGACAGATGATGGGATATGGTCACATGGTCTCTTTATTTAAGACATTTCCCCTCCTGAACCTTTAGAACATACCAAGTCTCTACAAGACTGTAACTAAAGGGATTAGAACCCCTTCCAGGCCAGCAGCTCACTGGGTTTCTGTTCTGCATCCCGAGGCGTGGGAGGCTCTACTCTAGGATTTGAAGCCTTGTATGTATTGGCATTTGTTTTTCCAAAGCCTTACCGAAAAGTCAAGTTAGAGGGTCAAAATCACCCAAATTAATAAGCATGCAACTGTTTCCTATAAGCAATGGCATTTCTGTCTAAAGAAATATGGAATTTTAGAAAGATATAATCGAAAGACCAGGAGGCTGAAGTGTCTATGCCAGTCCAGCCACCCAAAGACAGAGCTCTATACTTAGACCTCTTTAGACCAGACTAGAGAAACGCACACTTTAGAAGTGTCCTTGCCTCTGTGCACACACAGACCCAGAAAACAGACTGATATGTATATAACTGCTAAATTAACGTTGACAGTCTGCGGAAATGCTAGCCACTCAATAAAAAACAGATTGTGTTTTCTAGGACTCGGGCTGTCGGCTGCATCCTTCTGAGCATTCATTCACCTTGTGCGAGCGGCGTTCAAAAGTCTCCTTTGATATCTACGCAATCCAAATCTACTTAGCTTCCAAACAGGTAAGAAGAAAAGCCCAGAGCAGCAGCTCAGTGGTCCATTTGGAAGGATGTATTTCACTGCGAACACTTCTTTGTGCTTGGAGACTACTTTCCCTAGCACCATTTCAAGGCGGGACCTGGGACTCCAATCCCTTTAAGGGTTGTCCCATTTCACAGCATGATATGCATAGTTTGTAATATCATGTTGATGCCTTTAATTGTGTATAATTAATGTCTTCTCATTCGATCATTTCGAAGAAAATATAAGCATGCGGATGGCTAATGAAATAGGCAGTAAAAAGCCACACTGTTCTGTGGCACAGCCACTTTAAAAAAAATAATACTTTAAAGATGCGAGCTAGGTGAAGGGAAGGTGTGCTCATGGAGTCCAGCAATGCTATTTACAAAGAAAATGGATTAAAACGTCACGCTATTTGTTTAAGGCTTAAGTTTGTAAAAATAAAAATAAAAATAAAAATAAAAGGAAGTGTACATGGGGTTGAAAATAATTCATGTACTTATTAATCAAGTTTCCATGGAGATTCTAAACATAATTTCCAACTATACTCAAGATTTTTTTTTTTTAAATACATCACATCTGAATGCTATTAGCCCTTGCAAGTTTACAGGAACCATAGCAACAAGCCTTCCAACAGCACTCTCCTCGGACGGTAGAAGGACGCTATGGGGTTTCACCCTAATTGTTCATGAAAACCGCTTCCTTGTGGTCAGCCAGATTTAAGGACAAAGGGACCAGGCTGTGTGTGGATTTTTGTCTATATGACACTATTTATTGCTATGTAATACACCAGACCTGTATAGATGATGGATACTCACTCTCTCTCTCTCTCTGTGTGTGTGTGTGTGTGTGTGTGTGTGTGTGTCCATCTGTGCCCTGAGGATTACACTCGGGCTTTGTCCAGTTACCACCAACTCTTTAGCATTTAGTATTTTGTGACCTTCCCATACTGCCGACCAGTTCTCTTTGCAGACTGCAGAAGGGATAAAGATGACGAATTTGATTCTTTTTAACATTTCTTCTAAAGTTGTGAAAATCAGCTTGGGGCTCTCTGTGTTTTGCGACTTGTTGCCTTCATCCTCAAAAAAGGTTGATAATTTGGCCTGGTAATTAGTAGCCTCAGTACAGCCAATGTGCCAATTCCTAAAGTTGTTACCTTGACAGAAATGGATCTTTATTTGAGGTTTAAGACTCAAATTATAGGACCAAGGCTTACTTTTATCATTCTACTAAGGCTTTTAAAAAAATATATGGTTATTAATTTACCAGATGTCTTTTTTTCAAGAATTTCCTTTTTTTTTTTCTATTTGAACAGACAAAGGTTAAGAAAATCAGAAACATAATGAAATATTGCTTTTTCACATCTAGAAATATTTCTTATGGGAGTATATAATTTTTGCTGCGAAGGACTACAATTATAGGCTATTCCTATGTAACCAAAATCTTAGGTTCAAACGGAGCCATTCAGAAGCCATCTTTTACATGAATGGCTGAGCAGCCAGAGCGTGCTCTGACAGAACATGTGTTGTCAGTCTCCTTATCTAACAAACAACAGGTGTTTTTCATGTACACACATATGTAGCTCAGGCGTTTCCTCCCTCAAACAAAGAATAGGAGGCCAGAAACGTAAAGAAAATGCTCACGACACAGAGCAAACAAAGCCAACGGCGCTCTCCCAAGGACATCCTGACTCCGTCCACACCACAAGCATACCAGTTATGTTAATAGGAACCACATCAGCCTGGACCGTCTGGGCCTGCTGCCGGGTCTTCTCTTCTGGTGTTGGCAGAGGCAGGGACTTGGTCCAGTTCGTCTGAGTATGAAGGTCGGAGAAGTCACCTGAGGTTGGCGTTTTAGGTCTCCTGATACTGATAAATCTTTCTTCTTCAGATGAAGAGAGAGAACACTGCAGAGAGAGAGAGAGAAAGTGTGTGAGCAATTAGCAGGAAAAGTTACAAATACAGTTTATTAAAAAAAAAAAAAAGACTAATTTATAGCAAGTCCAAGAACAGTTCCTTTTAAGAACAGCAACAATCTTCTCTTGCACATGACCTTCCACATATATGATCCACCCTGTCCCAGGTCTGGGAAATGTCAATACAGCAGAAGGCCCTGCTGATCCGCAAGGCCTTTAGCCTTCTAGTTTTTCTTAGCTGTGCAGTGGTTAGAAAGTGTATGGACTTCGATGAACATTAGAAGCCCAGAGAAGAGTCATAGCTAAGCCCGCCAGTTTCTATTTGTAATAAAATTCAGTTTCCCTTAAAGTAATTTTYAGCTTCAATCTTATTTCCTTTAGGCTCTGACCTCAAGGAACGCTTTGAAATGATGGAGTCATTTCATCGTTCAACTATTTGTGCCATTCTAAAGCCATCTATCTGGATTTAAAAAAAAAAAAATCAGTGTGAAATTGTTAAGTTTTAGAAGGCTGACAAGTGGTCAGAATTCCATGACAATATTTTAGCTGTGCCTTCTTTGATACGGGTTAGCATCCTCACTACAGAACCCTTCTTCAGTGCCCCTCTCCAGCAACGCCTGAAGATGTGTAAGCCAGAAAGCTGCGTCGGCAAGCATTTTATGCGAGACTTCACAAGAGCTCGTGGGCAGCTCGTTCTGTAATGAGGGTGA
>BDUI01032238.1:10237-20922 GCA_002335545.1 Apodemus speciosus | reverse complement strand
CCACATACCAAATGATGTCTGAGAAGAAGGAAGGAGTGGCCCCTGGTTCTGGAAAGGCCAATGCAACAGTGTAGGGGAATACCAGAACAGGGAATTGGGAAGGGGTAGATGGGGGAACAGAGGGAGGGAAAAGGGCATATGGGACCTTTGGGGGGCAGGGAGCCAGGAAAGGGGAAATCATCTGAAATGTAATTAAAGGACATATCCAATAAAAAATAAAAGTAAAAAAAATTGAAAAATATAATAGTAGCTAGTTGGGAAAAGCCTATGCTATGCTGCCTAAGTTTCATAAATAACAATCCCTGTGACATTATTGGGAACTGGTAGGTCAAGACAGTACAATGATGGGTATCAAAACTATCTGGATATTTTCCTTAAGAATTGATAGCAATTATTTCAAACAAAACAAAAGTATGAATAAGAGGAGATCTAATATATTTGGTGGTTCAGACATTGTGATAATGTGAAACTGAAATAAAAGGAAATCAATTTGAATATTTGAGAATATTATATTATATATTTAGACCAAATAATAAATATGATCAACATACATATATTTGAACATTTAAATACTAGTAGTCACTTGATAAATTCTAGAAGGCATTGTCACAAGACTATTATATTGAATTCAATGTGAATTTCTGAATTCTGTGTAAATTATATCACCTTAAAATGTACAATAATTATTCTTCATACTTTCTGAGATTCTATAGAATAGAGTTGTTGAATAAATAGTTCTTTGACCTGAAGCACATTGTCCTTTTAAGAGGCTGGTGTGTAGGGATAACACCTATCTAGTTCCTAGCATGGTTATGTCCCTAGACTTATTATACAGTACTCCATAAAGTAAAATATCTATTAAGACAAAATTTGTTTTCAGTATAGAATAAATAAAATGTCAGTGTGATTCATATCTCTATCAACTATTTAACCAATTATCCAAATATTTGATTTTTAGATAGTCCTCTAGAATTACAATATAAATGCATAAAAAGGTTTAAAGAGAGAATAATTTATTTTGATTACCTTTATGTATCATAAACTTGAGTTTCTATATGAATGCTAGATTCTATAAAGCACAGCAAATCTCATTAAGTTAATATAGGCAACTCAACCATGTATATAGTGTTTGATTATGTAGAAAATCTACTCAGCTTTTAAAAATTATGGGCAGACACTATTTCTAATACAATTCTTTAGATGAAATGTAAAATATTTACTTTATTTCAGCATAAGTTGAATGGATATTTATCCAGTCCAGACTGGACTCATTAAAAAGAGAGGATGAAAGATTTGACCATGCCTTGCTATATGCATTGTTACATTGGAATCTTTGGCACAATCATTTATTCCCTTAATGATCCTGCAGGGTTCCACCAGAGTCAATTGGATGAATAACTAACTGCTATTTAAACAAGGTCAGTGTCCCATTCTTGAGTGCCTCAGCCTCATTAATGATAATAGGAGGGAGGGCTGCTGGCCTACATCAGTTTGAAATAGACTTAGTGGGAAACACTCAAGGATCAACACGTAAATTATAGCTTTTTAAAAGTTATTATTAAAGAATTCATTCTCTCTAGGAAGCAAAAGTCAAAGCAATCAAAAGACCTATTTTTACCACATTTCAAAGCATACATATTCACGAGATGGAAATACATTCAAAAGTTCACAATAAACAGTGTGCCTTTTATTTTACTGCTGCCTGCGTGATCAAAGAAAAGAAATGTTTCTGCTTCCTTCCCTATCATTTTCAAACCCTTTTTATGTTTTTGCTTTCTAACTCCATGTCATGTATTTTGGGTCCTAAGATCCTATTTTACTCAGGTTATCATTGTTTTTGGTCAAAGGCTTTTCTATATAAGTGCTGCTTTTATTTTTAATTCTAGATTTGAATCCAGCAGACACAGATGGGGGTTAATGAATCGTGAGTCTTCACTATATAAAGATGAAAGCTTCTTTTAATAAGGTGCCCTTAAAATTTTGCCTATCAGTGCATTTTTATGATAATTCAATTTAACTAGATGTTAATTTTACCTGAGCAGTTTAATGCACCCAGAACTCCATTCAAGTAACCTGTCATGCAGGTTTACTATCTACAAGCATGGATCTGTTATATGGCAGTTTTAATTTTGTAAGATCCAGATCACAAACATATACCAAAATTTCAGAAAAGGACTACACATTGAAAAGCAATGATGAATGTTTGCATGGTTAAGTCCTCTAATGTGAATCAAAAATAATAATCTGAAGATTTGATTTTGACATCATCCATCTTTTCCCAGTGCCTTTGAAACCATTTTTTTCTGATAATTTTCAAAGAGAAAGATTTTTTACACTTAACTCAATTTTCTTAAGCAATCCGTATTTACTAAATTATCACTAATTCAAAAGGCATGTATAAGAGAATGGAATCTATCATTTATATAGTTTGCCTCTAATCATAAAGTGGGGCTTGCTGTCATCATTATTTTTGTTTGTCTATATTAACAATAAGTTCAGGGATCTTGTATTTTAGAAGTCCAGTTTATTCTGTATTGATCAATAGTTTGTCATACTATTATGGGATAGCATTTATTAGTATAGTCTAATAAGAACTATACTATATGATTACTAAAAAGCTCAGAGGCCAGTTTAAAACCCAAGCCTTGTCAATTAACATAATGGTGAGACAGTATGCATGTAAACATGTTTCTAACTATACAGTTATCTTTTCAAGTAGCAGGAATTATAGTGTTTCATTATAATATGACTGAAATATTAGATGCAAATTATTTGACACAGTTATAAGAACACATAAAATATTTTGCACATTATGGGTATTACTACTTTTAAATTCTTGATTGTCAAAATTGTATTTTATGATTATGATTATTATATTAATCATATGTAGTCAATTTTGAAAAACATTCTGAGAGGTGCTGAGCATAAAGTATATTCTTGTGTGTTTGTATGCTATGATCTGTAGATATCTGTTATGTTAATTTGGTTTACAACATTTGTTACATAAAATATTTCTCTGTTTAGTTTTTGACTGGATGAGCTGTTCACTGCTGAGTGGAGTATTGAAGACTCCCATTATCAGTGTCTGAGGATTGATATGTTATTTATTTTTGTGTGTGCTTTTCTGCATTTGGGATAGACATGAAGATCTTGGTGGGTTTTTCCTTTGACAAGTATGTAATATCCTTCCCAATGTTTTTTGATTAGCTTTAGTTTGAAGTCTAACTTTTGAGATATAAAATGACACACTTGCTTTCTTCTTAGATCCATTTGCTTGGGATGATTTTTTTCTAATCATTTACCCTGTGGTAATGTCAGTACTTGATGTTGAAGTTTGTGTTTTTTCTTTGTTTTGTTTTGTTTTGTTTTGTTTTGTGACTGTTGATTCCTGTGATTTTGTTTTTGCTGGATGTAGTTTATATTTTTTTCTAGACCTACTTTAATGACTGTACTTAAATGATTTAGCCTCCCTTCTAGCACACCACCAATGAAGTGAAAAGGAAACATTAATAAGTCAAAGGAGGATGGGGACCTGTTTAGACATATATCTTTGAGGCAAATCCAGTCTGCATTGTCAGGATATTAGCAGTTTAGTTCACAAGAGTCAGCAGCAGTAGCTCAGTTCAGTCACAAACACCACTCATGAATCAGCAGTGGTGGTTTGATCCAGAAAAACCTTCTAGGCTGGACTGATTGTCCTGAGTCCATAGAAGAGGCAAGAAGCCACTGCAATACCATCAGAAGTTGTTTGGTGCATTTCTTTCTACAAAGTTGACAAAAGATGAACAGCTAAGAGTAGCAAGGAAAACTAATACCACACAGCATTGTCAGCAAAGACCAGCATCTGCATAGCCTAAGAAAGACCAGCAAAGATTGTCAAGGCAAACCAATTTCACAGATTGTCGTCTACTATTTGTGGGGTTATATTTATAGCATCACCTGTTTCCTCAAGTGTTTGCTCTTAAAAGAACATACCCCTTTTTTTCTAGCAGCTTCCAGAGAATCACCACATGTCTATTCTCAGCAAAATATCCTCCCACAACAAATATATTCCCTCATAATACAGTTTCCAGAAAAATATCACATGACACAACTGAGTCTTCAAAGAAACCAGATTTTTTTTTATTTTGATAATTTTTGTTTACATTACAAAGGCTTTCCCCTATCCCAGTCCCCACTTACCATATGTCCCATAAGTCCTCTTCCCTATGCCCATTCCCCAACCACCCCCCCCCACCATTTCTCTGTTCTGGTACTGTCCTACAATACTGGGTTCAGACTTTTCGGGACCAGGGTCCTCTCCTTCCTTCTTCTTGAGAATCTTTTGATATGCTAATTGTACCTTGAATATTCAGAGCTTCTGGGCTAATTAATATCCACTTATCAGTGATTGCATTTCATGTGTATTCTTTTGTGATAGGGTTAGCTCACTTAGGATGATATTTTCCAGTTCCAACCATTTGCCTACAAGTTTCATGGATTCATTATTTTTAATTGCTGAGTAGTATTCCATTGTATAAATATACCACATTTTCTGTATCCATTCCTATTTTGAGGGACATCTGGGTTCTTTCCAACTTTGGGCTATTATAGATAAGGTGCTATAAACATAATGGGGCATGTGTCTTTGTTGCATGTAGGGGAATGCTCTGGGTATATGCCCAGGAGTGGAATGACAGGGTCCTCTGGAAGTGTCATGCCCAATTTTCTGAGGAACTGCCAGACTGATTTCCAGAATGGTTGTACCATCTTGCAATCCCACCAACAGAGGAGGAGTATTCCTCTTTCTCCACAGCCTTGCCAACACATGTTGTCTCTTGAGTTTATAATCTTAGCCATTCTGACTGGTGTGAGGTAGAATCTCAGGGTTGTTTAGATTTGCATTTCCCTGATGACTAATGATGCTGAACATCTCTTAAGGTGCTTCTAAGCCATTCAAATTTCTTCAGGTGAAAATTCTTTGATTAGCTCTGTACCCCATTTTTTAATAGGGCTATTTGGTTCTCGGGGGTCTAACGTCTTGAGTTCTTTGTATTTATTGGATATTAGCCCTCTGTTAGAATTAGGGTTGGTGAAGATCTTTTCACCAGTATCCTTTGCCTTACAGAAACTTTGTAATTTTATGAGGTCCCATTTGTCTATTCTTGATCTTAGAGCATAAGCTATTGGTGTTCTGTTCAGGAACNTATAATTGGTCACAAGATAGATCGAAATAATCACATGCTTCCTATCAGATCACTATGGAGTAAGAGTGGTCTTCAAAAGCAACCAAAACAACAGAAAGCCCACATGCATATGGAGACTGAACAATACTCTACTCAATGTTACCTTGGCCAAAGAAGAAATAAAGAAAGAAATCAAAGACTTTTTAGTATTTAATGAAAATGAAGGCAAAACTTACCCAAATCTATGGGACACAATGAAAGCAGTGCTAAGAGGAAAACTCATAGCCCTTGGTGCCTTCAAAAAGAAACTGGAGAGAGCATACACTAGCAGCTTAATGGTGCACCTGAAAGCCCTGGAACAAAAAGAAGCTAATTCACCCAGGAGGAGTAGAATACAGGAAATCATCAAACTCAGGGCTGAAATCAATCAAGTGGAAACAAATAGAACCATACAAATAATTAACAAAACCAGGAGCTGATTCTTTGAGAAAATAAACATGATAGATAAACCCTTAGTCAGACTAACCAAAGGGCACAGAGACAATATCCAGATTATCAAAATTAGAAATGAATAGGGAGATATAACAACAGAAACTGAGGAAATTCAAAATATTATTAGATCCTACTACAAAATCCTATACTCTACACAACTGGAGAATCTGGAGGAAATGGACAATTTCCTAGACAGATATCAAGTACCAAAATTAAATCAGGCTCAAATAGATCATCTAAACAGTCCCATAACCCCCTAAAGAAATAGAATGGGTCATAGAAAATCTTCCAAACAAAAAAAAAGCACAGGACTCGATGGTTTTAGTGCAGAATTCTATCAGACCATCGAAGAAGACCTAACAACAATACTCTTCAAACTATTACACAACATAGAAACAAAAGGAACACTACACAACTGATTCTAAGAAGCCACAATTACACTGATACCAAAACCACACTAAGATCCAAGAAAGAAAGAGAACTTCAGGCCAGTTTCCCTTATGAACTGTGATGCAAAAATATTCAGTAAATTCTTGCCAACTGAATTAATGATCATATCAAAATCATCATTCAACATGATTAAGTAGGCTTCATCCCAGGGATGCAGGGATGGTTCAATATAAAGAAATGCATCAATGTAATCCGCTACATAAACAAATTCAAAGAAAAGAACCACGTGGTCTTTTCATTAGATGCTGAAAATAACTTTTGACAAAATACAGCATCCTTTCATGCTAAATGTCTTGGAAAAAACAGGAATTCAAGGCCCATACCTAAACATAGTAAAAGCAATATACAGCAAACCGGTAGCCAACATCAAAATAAAGGGAGAGAAATTTTGAAGCAATCCCACTAAAATCAGGGACTAGACAAGGATGGCCTCTCTCTCTCCATATCTTTTCACTATAGTACTTGAAGTACTAGCTAGAGCAATAAGACAACATAAGGAGGTCAAAGGGATACAAATTGGATAGTAAGAAATCAAACTATCACTGTTTGCAGAAGATATGATAGTATACTTAAGTGACCCCCAAAAAGAGAAAACTCCACCAGAGAACTCCTACAGCTGATAAACAACTTCAGCAAAGTGGCTGGTTATAAAACCAACTCAAGCAAATCAGTAGCCTTCCTATACTCAAAAAATAAGCAGGCTGAGAAGAAATTAGGGAAATGACACCCTTCAGAATTAGTCACAAACAACATAAAGTATCTTGGTGTGACTCTATCCAAACAAGTCAAAGATCTGTATGACAAGAACTTCAGGTCTCTGAAGAAGAAAATGTAAGAAGACCACAGAAAATGGAAAAATCTTCCATGCTCATGGATTGGCATGATTAAAATATTTAAAACGGCTCTCTTGCCAAAAGCAATATACAGATTCAATGCAATCCCCATCAAAATCCCAACTCAGTTCTTCATAGAGTTAGAAAGAGCAATTCTCAAATTCATCTGGAATAATAAAAAAAAACAGAATATCTAAAACTATTCTCAACAGGAAAAGAACTTCTGGGGTAATCAGGATCTGGGATCTCAAGCAACACTACGGAGCAATAGTGTTAAAAATTTCATGGTATTGGTATAAATACAGGCAGGTGGATCAATGGTATAGGATTAAAGACCCAGAAATGAACCAACAAACCTATGTTCACTTGATCTTCGAAAAAGGGGCTGAAAACATCCAGTGGAAAAACGATAGCCTATTCAACAAATGCTGCTGGTTCAATTGGAGTTCAGCATGTGGAAGAATGTGAGTTGATCCTTTCTTATCTCCTTGTACTAAGCTCAACCCCACGTGGATCAAGAACCTCCACATAAAACCAGACACACTGAAACTAATAGAAAAGAAACTGGGGAAGACCCTTGAGGACATGGGCACAGGGGAAAAGTTCCTGAACAGAACACCAATAGCTTATGCTNTAAAACCAGACACACTGAAACTAATAGAAAAGAAACTGGGGAAGACCCTTGAGGACATGGGCACAGGGGAAAAGTTCCTGAACAGAACACCAATAGCTTATGCTTTAAGATCAAGAATAGACAAATGGGACCTCATAAAATTAATAAGTTTCTGTAAAGCAAAGGACATGTCAAAAGGAAAAGTGGCAACCAACATATTGGGAAAAGATCTTCACCAACCTACATCCAACAGAGTGCTAATATCCAATATATACAATGAACTCAAGAAGTTAGACCCCAGAAAACCAAATAACACTATTAAAAATGGGGCAYAGATATAAAGAATTTTCACCTGAAGAACTTCAGATGGCTGAGAAGCACCTTAAGAAATGTTCAACATCATTAGTCATTTGGGAAATACAAATCAAAACAACCCTGAGATTTHACCTCACACCAGTCAGAATGGCTAAGAATATAATCTCAGGAGACAGCAAGTGTTGGCAAGGATGTGGAGAAAGAGGTACACTCCTCCACTGCTGGTGGGATTGCAAGCTGCTACAACCACTTTAGAAATCAAACTGGCAGTTCCTGAGATAACAGGGCATGACACTTAAAAAGGACCCTGTTTTACCACTCCTGGGCATATACCAGAACATTCCCCTGCATGAAATAAGGACACATGCTCCACTATGTTCATAGAWGCCTTATTTATAATAGCCCAAAGCTGGAAAGAACCCAGATGTCCCTCAATTGAGAAATGGATACAACAAATGTGGTATATTTACACAATGGAATACTACTCAGCAATTAAAAACAATGAATTCATGAAATTTTTAGGCAAATGATTGGGACTGAAAAATATCATACTAAGTGAGGTAAGTCTTTCACAAAAGAACATAGAAGTAATGCAGTCACTAATAAGTGGATATTAGCCCAGAAGCGCAGAATACCCAAGACACAATCCACATATTAAATCATTCCCAAGAAGAAGGAAGGAGAGGCCCCTGGTCCTGGAAAGGCTTTTTGCAGCATTGTAGGGGATTACCAGTACAGAGGGGCGGGAGGGGGTTGATTGGGCAACTATGTATCTTAGGGGGAAGGGGGAACCAGGAAAAGGAAAATCATTTGGAATGTAAACAAAGAATATAGAAAATAAAATAAAATAATCTATTTTCAATAAAAGAAAATATTCTAATCAAATTCATACCTCAATTTGGAACACATTTGGAAAATCAGTCTCTGATCATCAAGGTTAATGAGTTTAATCTCTTTTATTTTAATTTTAATTTAATTTAATTTTATATTATGTTCATGGGTGTTTTGCCTGGATGCATGTCTGTGCCCACATTCATGCCTTCTGTCCACCGAGATTATAAGATGTTATAGAATATCGTCAAACTCACGTTACAGATGCTTCTGAGCCTCCGTTTGGGTGTGATGGACCAAATCTTGTTCTTCTGGAAGAGCAATCAGTCTTTTTCACTGCTGAGCTATCTTTCCAGAATCTAACTGCTCATATTTATGAACACAAATRCATTCTCTAGTCTCATGTCATTTTTGGCTTAGCTTCCTTAGTATCATTTTTCTTTGAGAAGATAAAGAAAAAATGTTTTATATATTAAATATTTCTTTAAAACATGGGACAAATTTATCTTTTAATTTTGCCACCTAGTTTTATAAGATTCATAAAATATACAGACTAGTTAATATTTAAGTGGAAGGTACTGGGAAGGAACACATAATTAGAGAAAAAAGAATTCTGAAATGTGGGCAACACAAAAAATTAGCTAATAAGAATGTGTCAGATGACATTAAGTGTAACAACATAGGCTAGAGAAATGGTTTAATTGTTAAGAACAATTGTGCCTTTCCAGAGGATCCGCACATAAAAGCAAGCTTATCCACAATTAAAATTGACATTTAAAAGAGTATAACTAAATTGTATTTTATATCTTATTTATTTCTCATTTTATATTAATTTATCTGTATTACTTGTTTATGTATTTTTAAAGGTATTTATAATCTTAGTTACTACAGTTGCAGGGATCATACACATCACAACAACTCCCATTATGTGAAAATATTTAGGCTTAACAGTAAAAACATGCTTTTGATTTTGATTTTGATTTTTTTATTTTGTTTTTTGTTTCTATACTTATATGGTAAGACTATGTCAGAACTTTCCTCAGTTACCAAATACTGATCAGTGAGGTCAAAAGCAGAGTGAACACTTAAATGTTAAAGTCTTGATGGCTTCTTCACTCTTCTCACAACCCAGTTGTTAGCAAACAAATGGACCATCTCATTTACTCAGATCAATGATATCAAGGGTCATTATCATTCCAAGTTTAGATATCCAAAAATAGTAATTGTTTTTAGCTGTAATTTTACTTCTCTAAACAGAAAGGATTAGTATTTCATAAATGGAAGACTAAAGTAAATAAATAAATATATAAATAACAAACACTAAAATGTTCCATTATATCTAGCCTCCCTTGTTATCTCATTCCACAGACACAAATTTCATGAATATTTTGTCCTTAAGAGTATTATCACCAAACATATATAACTCATATTCAGTGACACATTTATATAACAACTCTTTGCCTATTTCTTACATATTTTTATCTTAATAGTTTACAAATTGTAGATGCCTTGATAAAAATAATGAAGTACACAAACTCACTAAGTTTTTTGCTTATCATAAAATTACTAGTGTTCATTAACTAGACACAGCATCCAAGCTACAGTATTTTGAGAGTGTTAAATTATATTGTTTCAAAAAGTGGCAAACTAGCTTTTTTTTAGTAACTTGAATCAAATTGTGGATCTATCAAAAGAACCTCAGGTCCAAGAGGGGATATTCACTGCCTTCACAACATAATATTCTTTCTTTGTGCGAATGAAAGGTGGCTTTAAAATGTCACTTATAGTCTAAAAGAAGAATTAATCAAGGTTATTGTGCTCTAAAAATAAATATCCTCTTCACTGTTGGTTCGAAAAATGTAGATGTCATGCATCATTCTGCTTTAAGCTGAGGAGTAACATGCAATTGAACAGAGTTTCCTGACCATCAGGCAGTTAATTAATTGTGTCCAACAATGTCTCATGTTGTTTTGCTCATTCCTGTAT
>BDUI01032232.1:5684-16060 GCA_002335545.1 Apodemus speciosus | reverse complement strand
AAAAAACAAGCAAAAACCCCAAAATCAAAACAGGTGGCCAAGCAGTGGTGGCGCACACCTTTAATCCCAGTACTTGGGAGGCGGAGGCAGGTAGATTTGTGAGCTCAAGGCCAGCCTGGTCTACAGAGTGAGGTCGGGGACAATCAGTGCTAGAGAAAMCCTGTCTAGCAAATGCACACACATAAGGAGATCTAGTTATGCTCTACACCTAAGGTCACAGAGCAACTAAAGCAGAAGGCTGCTCTGGGCACTGCGCAGTAGGGAGCACTGTGTTGGGCGTGCTCTCAGACACCAAGCTCTGGACAGCCAAGCTGGGCAGGGCACGGAGACAGGCTAGGGCACAAAGACTAAGAGTTCCAGGCCAGCCCGAGCTTAGAGAAAGACCTTGTCTCAAACACCAGAGCCAACTGGAACCATTTGAAGACGCTGCAGTAGAGGCCTGAGGGGAGAGGCCTCTTCCTCAGAGACCGCTTTCAGCTCAGGGCAATGACTCAACTGTTTGTCCAACTCCCCATCCCAAAGGCAGAGGAGCACTGTGGAGTGAGCTTCACACACCGTGGTTCTCCGGCTCGTGTTCTTTTCCTTCAGTATCTCAGATGTCATTTGAACGTGAAATGTACCCAAGGGCCCATGGAACTCAACACTTGTTCTCGGTTGGTGGCACTGGTTAGAAGGACATGGGCCCTTCAGGCAGCAGAGGTGGGCTGGGGCTAGGTTCTGAGGGTTTGCAGCCTGGCTCCAGGCTCTGTCCACTCTCTGTTCCCTGTGTGGGGGTGAAATGTGGTCATCTAGCTCACCAGTACGCCCTCCACTGTGGTSGACCCTCCCCCTCGGGAGACCTAAGCCAGAGCAAACCCTCCGTCCACTGCATCAGAACAGCAACTGGGGCCTCAATCTCTCTCCAGTGAAAGTTGAAAAACAAGTCCCTGAGCTTGATACACTTCAGTTATCCAAGCCGAACGTTCTTAGCTATACTAGGTAACGAAAGAAAAATAGCTGTTTTTTAATGCACTGTGGGTGGACAGGAGACTTCTGACGGTGTGCGTGCCTGCATGTGTGTGCACATGTGCATGCAAATGTRTCTATAGCACAGACATGTGACCTTTCCTTAAGCCGCTGCCAGRCACAGCCTCACTCAGAGAACCTACTTTCATGCGTGGGAGACAGGAGCTTCTTCAGGCTCAGCATCTCCTCGTGGAGTCCATTGAGGATGAAGCCTAGGTACTCCTCGGCGTCCTCCTGTCGGCCCTGAGGACACACACGGCCACATTAGTCCCCACTGGATGGAGTAAGGGCTGCAGAACCCCCGGCACCTAGAGCAAACTACACCTTAGACAAAGGTTCCAGACCAGCACACCCAAATCCCAGGCTTGCCGTGAATGGTCTGTAGTTTATTTTTGTACCTAAACTCCTAAGCACAGATACTACTTTATAGTTATTAAAAAAAAAAAATACACTTGTTCCCAGCATTCAGAAGGCAGAGGCAGGGGGATCTCTGTGAGTTCCAGGTCAGCCTGGTCCACCAGTCAAGGATACAAAGTGAAACACTGTCTCGAAATAAATAAATAAAATGACTATTTTAAAGGTGCTTTAAAAAACAGCCCATGAACAAGACCCTGTTCTGAACACCAGCTGAGTCACCACACACACTCAGCTCTGTCAGCCCCCAGCATCTACACTCTGGACAGGAAGCACTGGAGAGAACTCCTGTCACAGGGGAGACTGCAACTGAAGCTTCGCTCCAAGTATTCAGCTGACCTAGACATACTCTCCACCAGCTGCACGGGCTAGAGGTTAACAGTCACCAGCCACACCAGCGACCATCTGCCGGGGCCTCTGCGGGGAGCACTCGGGTTCATTACATGCTCTCCAAGCAGCGCTGTGTTTTAGCGCTCTTTCCTCCCAGGCGTCTGGAATTCTGAGCTGTAATGCAGTTCCTCAGGAGCTCCAAGAGTCCCGCTACCAACCACACGGGCCACCATGCAATGCTGAAGGCACCAGGGCATGTCTGAGGTTCTGGTCTGTCTGCTGCAGTACTATGCCCACCACACCAGCTGCCCAGCTCCTGCTAGGAAATGAGCAAGCTTGTCTTGGACAGCAGCTCCTCTCAACGCTGGTGAAAACTTCCACAGTTCTAGACGGTCCCTGGATGCCCTCCACCTCTGCTCCGCTGGCCCCGGGGCCTCCTCCAGGTCCACTGCATCTGCACAATGTCATTACACTTCTTCTTGTCGCCTGGTTGTGCTTCTAATCCCCACCCTCAGGAGGCATCCCTAGCACCCTGGACACCAAGTAGCGGGACGTGAAACTCCAAGACAAGAAAAGCTGTACCACTGGCATTTTTTAAAAATCAAAGCTAGTGGGGTGGTGGTGGCACAGGCTTTTATATCCTAGCACTAGAGAGGAAGGAAGGAAGGAAGGAAGGAAGGAAGGAAGGAAGGAAGGAAGGAAGGAGGAAGGAACTTAAAGCAGTACAGCTTCCAGACTGTCCATTTACATGGCATGCCCTTAGTGTTTTCCCGTCTTAGTAAGCTTCCTGCACCTGCAGTTGCACTGCTCATGACAATGCATTAGACTGGAACTGGGAAGACCAGCAGCATGCTTGCCTTGGTCAGGGTTTCTATTACTGCACAAACATCACGACCAAGAAGCTAGTTGGAGAGGAAAGGGTTTATTCAACTGACACTTCCACACTGCTGTTCATCACCAAAGGAAGTCAGGACTGGAACTCAAGCAGGTCAGGAGGCAGGAGCCGATGCAGAGGCCATGGGGGATATTTCTTACTGGCTTGCTTCCCCTGGCTTGCTCAGCCTGCTCTTTTATAGAACCCAMGACTACCAGCCCAGGRATGACACCACCCACAAGGGGGCCTCCCCCCTTGACCACTGAGAAAATGCCCCACAGCTAGATCTCATGGAGGCATCTCCTCAACTAAAGCTCCTTTCTCGGTGATAACACCAGCCTGTGTCAAGTTGACACACAAATCCAGCCAGGACAATGGCTCTAGACAATGCCTAGGTCACTCTCAGCTCTCAGGGCCATTATAAGGCCTCCTGGCTCGTCTGTTCACCTGCCCTTAGTAACATGCTATGCAGTAAGTATTCCTGGAAAAACCAAGCGGCAGTAGCCAAGCTGACGGAGTCGCTGCTGTAGCCTGAGTATGACTAAGGTGGAGGCTGAGCACTCCGGGCCCAGGAGGAACCCCCCCTCTACCCAACAACAGCAAAGCAACAAGGGCCAGACTCGGAAGCCAGGCTCCGCCCATCAGCGGTGGATTCCCAGGCCCGCAGAACTAGTGAGACTCCATCCTTGGTTCTCGTGGGTGGCTAGAGCATATTATCAGAGTGACTCCACCCTAAACTTCCCCCAGTCCTCACACCAAGTAACAGCAYGTGGCACACACATGTGGCACACACACTGCCAGTGACAGTGCTCCAGGCTTGGCTTGAATTCCCAGAGATCCTCTTGCCTTAGCCCCCTCATGCTCTAAAACTCCAGGCGTGCCCCCTCTCCCAGCACGTGGGAGCACTTTCTACAGCTTCCCCAGAGTACCCCAGACCTTTTCAGACAGGCTCGACTTGATGACGGTCAGGAGTCTGTAAATGTACGTGGGTTCAAAGGCAGCTCCTGGGCGGATATCTCTCACGATTTTATCCCCGAGAGCTGCAAGGAAAACAGACAGAAGATTCTGGTAACTAAAGAGACAGAATAAAGGAGGAATCAAACTCCCTTCACACTGRGAAAACACCTAGATTTAAAGAGACACTTTCTTTCCATATTTACCATATTTACCACATGCTGGGTCCCTCCCAAAGTATCCYACCTCCCAATGACAAAGGATCCCAGCTGGGAGCTCTGACTCACCTTGGCGGGGCTTGGGAGGTACTGGCATATTAGTGAACTCATTCATGAGCCGAACGCTAGACGGACAGAGGGAAGCGGAGCACAGGTTAGGAGCAGGCCTGGGCACGGCAGCGCGCTAACCAGCAGCTCTAACAGCACCCGCGGGCTCTCACGTTAAAATCCACACGTACTACGGGACCACTTCCAAATGGCATTTTAAGCTGGTAAACAGGACAGGGTTTCCTGAAGTGAAGCACACTCTCCAGTTATACTCCAGGTCAACTTCATAGAAAGCCCCAACCGCATCTCCCTTTAAAGGAGAATCCCAGAGGCTGGAGGGGTGGTCTGGTAATTCAGACCCATTGCTCTTGCCAACGGACGAGGGTTCAGTTCTCAACACCCACTGGCAGCTCACAATTAGCTGTAAACTCCAGGTCCAGGGGATCCGAAGTCTTCTGACTGCCACGGGCACTGCACACATGTGGTGTACACTTACACAGGTGCAGGCAAAACATTCGTCCACAGACACTTAAACGCAGGGCAGGGAGACATTGGAGCACTCATCTGTAGCCAATCAAGAACGGGGAGCTGGACTCAGCCCCAGGAGCACCTGCTTTGCCAAACTGCTCAAGTTCCCATCACCACAGGGACAGCCCCCAACCACTGTGTTCGGGAGCTTTACTTACAAGCTATCTATCATGGGCGTTGACGTGCAAGGCCTTTGCACTTTTGAGTACAGAGGAATGAACTTCATCAGGTGGTACATCGGAGGGCAAGCCACCAATGCCTGCAGGGTCTAAATGTCGCAGTAAGGAAGTGTAAAGGAAATGAAACAGACATGGCGAACTTTCTAAAGGCACATAAAAAAGAGATAAGCCAAGGACACTCGACTACTTAGATATGAAAACAACAAAGAGGAATAAACCAAATAACACAGCTGCCTCCAATGGCCACGTGAGGATCTTCTGGCCGCATGACATTCAAGAGCCTAGCTGAGCAAAATGCCCCCGCTAGTTAGAGCAAAGCCTCCAGTTCTGCGTGGCCCTTCTGTCCTACTATCTACGACCACTCCAATGAGACCAGAACCTGCCTGATTCTAGCCTTCACAAGTCAACAGARCAATCCTCGGACAGAGGGTGGAGGGGTCCAGACTACCACAGACTATGAGGCAGGCAGAGTGTTGGCCCAGTCTCGGTGTTCAGAGTGCAGCCCAGCAGCCCTGGGGACGCAGGGAGGAGAGTGTGCGTGGTGGCCAGGCGCACGGGGTCGGCAGCCAGGAAGGATACGGCATTAATGTAGCACCAGTTTCCTTTATTGATCAGCCCACGGGGTTGCAATGACACTGGCTTATGTATTAGGGTTACAGTCTCCAATAACTCTGCAAGAGTGAAGAAGCAAATGAAGACATTAACAACACTGCAGTCAGCAGCACCAGAATCCATGCATGGACGGGGCATTTCTGAAGTGCTGAGAGATTCCATCAGGAATCCTCTGAAACCCTGCACCTAGCTGAGCACTGGCCTGGTTACTAGATGGGTAGGTTGTCGTTTCAAAATAGCATTTTCCTCTGAACATCAACGTTTACAATTATCTTCTCAGTTTGTACCCGGAAGCTCCACGGGCAGAAACACTGACACAATTGCTAGCAGCAGAGCAGATGTGGAAGACCCTGGCTTCCACACCACGACTGACAGCATGCCTCACCAGCAGCCGTCTCCTGGGTTCCAGCTTTGAAGGGACTGAGGAGCAAGCAGGAATGCTCCTCCCGGGCTCACAGGAAAACCTGGCAGATCACAGTAGGTACTCAACGGGGCCACGGTTCCCATCGGAAGTGAGATCAGGCATTCATCTGTTCTGAACGCTAACTCCTTGCTCCAYTCAGAAGCAGAGTTTCTCTCCTGACACAGCCCTGAAAACCACTTTTTCCAGTTTTAAGAGAACTGTAAGCTGAGGAAGCACTGTGATTTTATATGGCTCATCTTTTGAGACAATAAACCATAACAGACTCCAGAGAAGAACCAGAATGCATCCAGTGAGAGCAGGGTGTGGGGCTCRCCACCCCCTAGTAAAGGGTCTACAGCTCTAGGACAGAAGACAGGCTGACAAGCCCCCGCCAGTCCTGGAGCTGTCCGTCAACATTCAACTTCATAGTAGCAACCCCCAAAAGGGACTCTGACACCTCGTCTTACAGATGAGAAAACTGAGTCACAGCAGCACGGAGCCAGATACAACTGTGGATCCACCTGGYGGGCTCGCTCCTCTCCACTGCACCTCACAGACTAGTGAGGCGGCTCAGCCCTTGCTTCCAGGCCTGATGATCTGAGTCACAGCCCCTTGTGGACCAACTTAGGACCAATTTCCACATCTGACCTCACAAGCACATTTGTACATACAAACGAGCTTGCAAGCACAGGAGGAACAAGCAAATCTAAGGAAGAAATGCTTTTAAATATTGTGTAAGGCAGCGCTCCCTTTCCCCCCTCCCTTCTCCCCCCTGTTCTCGGGCTGTACAAGGATCCCCAGGACAGCAATGATCACAGTAACACCCAAACCCATGTTCGATCAGACAACACACCCCAAAGCAATGCCAAAGGCCTGACAGCAGCAACCAATGGCAAGTTTTTACATAATTAGAAGCGTGGTCTTCCTGCCGTGGCTGACCTCGGGAAGAACAGCTAGGGTGTTTCTGTGTACGCTGATGGCTGCAACCAGCGCTACTGCAGGGCCAGCGCCACACACTGCAGGCTCAGTTAAAGGGACCTGGAGMGCGTGCCTTGCCTAGTCCAGGTCTACAGACACACCCAGAGAGCAATAGGCAGTGGGGGAAAGGTGTCTCTCTACCAGGAGGGACAGAAAGGACTGCAGGAAGTATGAACGCTATGAACGATGATTTACACATAGGCATCAGGGTGCCGCAGTCCCAATACTCCCATGGTCACACACACCCCTCAAGTTCAGAGTGCAGACTAATGGTATCAATATGAAGAAGCAAGCCAGAGTGTGTAGTGCAGGTAAGAGAGGAAGCCAGTGCGCACTGCTCAGTGGGATGRCTGGCCCACAAGTTAGAGCCACATTGGGGGTGGGGGGAGAAAATTCTGTTTTCCTAGTGGTATGAGAGGCAGAGCCTTCTTGGGTTGGTTGAAGGTGGAAGGGACGGGGTACCATGATATCACACCTGCTTTGGCACTGGCACTGGAGGAAGTGGAAAAAAACAAGGGACAGGCAGAGATCCACATGAGCCTTGCCCCTCTTGTACCCACTGTTCTGAGCAACCACAGCTATGAAGAGCAGGGGCAGGCCCGATGGCCTGAGTTCAATTCCACGCTTTAGAAAAGAGAGCCAGACATTTTTAAACAGTGGGAGACATGTATGTGATGCTTGCTGTAATCCCAGCACTTGGGAGGCAGAGGCCAGTGGGTATCAGGAGTTCTACACTGAACTACACACCAAGTTAGTTCCAGGGCTACAAAGAGGGTGCTGTGCCACCCCCCTTCAAACAAACCCCAGCATTCCCATGGAGAGACCACAGGCTAAAGTGAGAATCTCCCCAAACCTGCGGGTACCTGACCTGGGGACAGTGTGCAGTGAAGTKGCAGAAACGAAAGTCACTGCTTTAAAAACAAAGCAGATGAAGGTAGGACCCAGCTCCCTAAAAGCTGACCTCTGACACCACGTGATGCCTTCAGCAAGGCTGCACACTCACTTGCACATACATGAAAGAAAATGCAATAGTGTCTGCGTGTGCTGCATCGGTGCAATAGAGTCCAGCACTACATATGACACAGCTAGTTGCTTTTTCAAAGGCGATCTGGGTAAGCTGGTTGCACTAAGCCTAGAACAAGCTTCTGTGGACCAGAGTGACCTCAACAGCCCTGGGGCTCCTACAGTTGGCAGATCCCATTGGCCCCGAGAACGCAATCCAATCTGAAGTCAGCTATGAACAATTCCTTTCCAACTGGGAGGCCACGTGTTCAAGGCCGATTTCTACGCAGTCCTTCGCTGAAGAGCCAGCCGGTCCAAAAGCAGTTTCTGTTTTCNGCAGAAACGAAAGTCACTGCTTTAAAAACAAAGCAGATGAAGGTAGGACCCAGCTCCCTAAAAGCTGACCTCTGACACCACGTGATGCCTTCAGCAAGGCTGCACACTCACTTGCACATACATGAAAGAAAATGCAATAGTGTCTGCGTGTGCTGCATCGGTGCAATAGAGTCCAGCACTACATATGACACAGCTAGTTGCTTTTTCAAAGGCGATCTGGGTAAGCTGGTTGCACTAAGCCTAGAACAAGCTTCTGTGGACCAGAGTGACCTCAACAGCCCTGGGGCTCCTACAGTTGGCAGATCCCATTGGCCCCGAGAACGCAATCCAATCTGAAGTCAGCTATGAACAATTCCTTTCCAACTGGGAGGCCACGTGTTCAAGGCCGATTTCTACGCAGTCCTTCGCTGAAGAGCCAGCCGGTCCAAAAGCAGTTTCTGTTTTCYTTGACAGGGTGCCTGTCTCTCAGCACCACCTAGTGGTCTGTGCAGCACCTGCAGGTAAGCAGACCCAGGACACAGAACAACGYGTGCAGCACAGCACAGTGCTCAAACCCTGCCTTCTCGTAGAATCCTCGGGTACGGGGTAACTCTTTACAGACAAGTACAGAAGAGATGYCTAGACCTTTCCTTCCCTAAAGATTATTCTACTGTTCTCTTGGGGCTGGAGAAATAGCTTCAGCACCTCAGAGCCTCTATTCAAAAGTTCTCTGAAAACAAAACCCTAATGCTAGTAYTTCAAGAGAACTCTCCATGCCCTTTATCCCCAAACTGCTGCCCCAAGCCTGCTGCCGCCTGTGCTCACAAGGAGCCCCAGCAGTCAACCTGGAGCATCTTCTGCTGCCTTGCTCCGGAGAGCAGTGTACAGTCATTCTTCTCTGGCCTGCAGTATACCAGGTCCTTGGTTCTCAAGTTTCCTTCCACTGTTTTCCTGATTCAGTTACTCCTACTAAAAATGGCCTACTAAAAGGTGGGCAGTGGTGGCGCATGCCTTCAGTCCCAGGACTCAGGAGGCAGAGGCAGGCAGATCTCTAAATTTGAGACCAGCCTTGTCTACAGAGCGAGTTCCAGGACATCCAGGGCTATACAGAGAAACACTAATCTTGAGCCCACTACCCACAAAGGGCTAATACACACTAGAGTAACAGAAGTAAACAGATGAGTGCCTCCCATCCCTCAGACCTGTCTGGTTAAAACTGGTACTTCTTACGATTTCCCTGGCTGGCTGGCACAGGAGTCAGAGATCTACCTCGGGATTAGGTTGCTTTCCAGCAAGCTCCCAGCATCTCCTTGTCTCTGACAGGCCATAGCTTTTTGGCATGTATGATGGAGATTCGAACTCAGGCTTACATAACAAGTGCTCTCATTTACTGAGCCAGCTACCAGTCCTGCAACAAATACATTCTAGAAATATATCCAATATCTATTAAGGAAGTCAGGCATGAGACGGAGCGATGCATGTACAATTAATTCCAGCAGTTGGGAGACTAGCAGTAAAACTTTACAATCAGTGAGAAGCATGAGACACAAAGTGAAACTGAAAAGAAAAATAGGCTAGAGAGATGGCTCAGAGGTAAGTGCACTTGTTGCTCCTGTAGATGTGGGTTCAATTCCCAGCACCCACATGGCGCACATGCAGGCAAAACACACATAAAATAAAATAAATTTTTAATTAAAAGGAAAAAAAAAAGGTGCTGGGGGGTGGTGTGCAGAGAAGAAAACCACTTCACTTCAAAACTACAGTCCCCAGCAGTTATCAGCACCAGCTACTATTCCAGAAGGGCTGGGTTAGCCTCCCAGCGCCCACATAGGGCTTACAACAGACTGCGGCTCTAGGTCGAGGGGATTTGATGTTTTCTTCTGGCATCTGCTGGAACCAACACATGCCTATTGCCTAGGCATACACAAAAGCAAAAGACCCATATACATCAAAGTTAAAACTAATAAATAATTAATGATCTCCACAGACTACAGTGGCATACCTTATGATCCCAGCACTGAGGTAGGAGCAGGAAAAAAAAGCCACTTTGAAGATAGCCTGGGCTAAAAGCAAGTACAAGACCAGCCTAGACTACATGACAAGATGTTATACCAAAGGCAAGCACGACAGACATATGAAGCCCAAAACAATAAAAATTAAAATTTCATCAGTTCTCTCATTTGAAGGACCTCAAAACACCAATACTCAGAACAATATTATSACATACAGGATAAGATGTTACCACCTTTGCTGTGGCTTCTTTTGAGACAGGGTCTTGCTACTGAAGCCAGGCTGGCTTCCAACTGCCACTCTTCCTGGCTTAGCCTCCTGAGAGCTAGAATTACAGGTCTGTGTTCCCAATGTGATTAAATGCCTCTACTTGTCACCCCAACCATCAAGAATAGGCCTTACTGTCTGCGGGGTTGCTGTGCACCCCAGGGGCATGCTGCAGCTGTCTCAGGAGCTGGAACCTGACGGCCTGCTTCTGAACCCTGTGTCCAGTGCCTGCCTGACTT
>BDUI01032212.1:2244-12332 GCA_002335545.1 Apodemus speciosus | reverse complement strand
GGGAGGTGAGAACGCTTGCTGTGAACCGTTAAGGACCTGGATTCGGATCCTCATCATTCATGTAAAAACCCAGGCACAGCTGACTGTGTGTGCCTATAACTACAGCAACTAGGGGAGACAGTGAAGCGGAAGACAGCAAGATCACTGTGGCTCGCTGGCTACCAGTGTCACTCCAGTTAAGGACCCTGTCTTCAAAGCAAGATGGGTGATAGAGCAGGATACCTAGTCCTGCTGGCCTCCACATTTATCCATGGGTGCCAGAATCAGCACATACATGTAAATAGAATGCATGCACACTCACACATACAGAGAACAGAAGAAAGGAAAAAGTAAYAGGAGGAACAATAGAGAGTATGTAGAGTTTTATACCAGAAACGGAGAGGGGAAGGGACAGAGCGTGAAGGACAGAAGCTATTGACAGTGCTCAGTGTGGACAGTCCCCGTGGTGCTAGTTGGGGATGCTCGCAAGGGCCCCAGCAATGGAAGGTACTCACAGCTAACCTGGGAGCCCAGCTTATGCTCCCAGACGGCATGCAACTGCTGATACTCCTGCTGGGCCAGCTCCAGGCGCTGCTGCTTCACCTGGTAGATCTCCTTTTGGGCACTCAGAGCCTCCTGGGCCACCACCAGGTAATCCTTCAGCATGTGCTCCTGTTCCCGCCGCCATTGCACCCTCGGGTCCTCGATCTGGGTGGTTTCTGAAACAGATCCCAGAGCARCATGTCAGCRCCATACAAGAACCTATTGTGTTGGTGGGATGTAGAATGTACCACTGGACACCGAGAGGATGATGGACAGAAACTCATCATTTTATATTGACGGGTTTCTTTATATTGATGAGTATATTGTAGCCAATAAATATAAATGGGTTAAACTCACTACATGGCAAAGCAATTCTATCTGGATTTGTAACAAAACCAAAAAATAAATCAAGATCAGTTTCCAAACTGAACACCATGTTCTGTCTGAGAAAAACCAAAAGAAGGACTAAGTTAAGGGTATATCTGCTATGGCTCAGTGTAAAAGAAAAAGATAATCATTAATAATCACTAATCAGTTTCAAAAATATGAATAGGCATCCTGTACTTTGTTAGCAATATAAAATAGAATCGTATAATAATATACGTTAGAAACAGAGGTGTAAAATATTAATACCCATGACCAATAATTCCTCCTCTACTAATTTATCATAAAAATAATTTTAAAAATTCAGGTGGCGATACATTTATGTATAAACATGATAAATGGTAAGCATATATTAAGAGCCCTTTACATACTTGGAATGCTGGGTGCTGTACAAATATTTTCTCCTTATCTCTGACTTACACTATCAGTTTCTTTTGAAAAAGGCATCTTTTGGAGGAAAAAAAAGAGAGACTTTAGTTTGAGGAAGCTAAACTTACTGCATTTTATGGTTAATGCTTTTTGTGTATTGTCCAAATATGTGTGTGTGCTTCAAAATGAAGTTTCAGCTTCTCTACTTCCTTCCCCCACCCCCACAATTGATCTTGAGTTTCTTGTCTCAAGTGTTTGCCTAACTCTAGCCTCTCTAATGCCAGAACTCTCACATCTCAGTCTTTTAGCTAAAATGAAGTACAGTATCTAATGCTGAGACCAGACATATTATGCTATCACACCAGGCTCAGGTTTTGYCTATGCTTTCTTTTAGGTATTTTATAATTTTACCTTTCATKTTTAGGGTTGTGGCCCAGTTTTAATTTGTTTTCCCATATGGTTTGAGGTAGGGATAGAGGTAAAGAGTTCCCTCCTCTACCACATTTCCATATGGAAAGCAACGGTACAGGCAACTCTTGAGGTCTATTCTTGAGGAACCAGACACTCAGAATCTCCCTTGTTGGAGTCAYGTTAAATGTTGCTGATTCTGAACTCGTCATTCTGTAAAGTGGACCTCCTACAGCCCAGACCTCCAGGTGCCATGGCTGTTCCTCACAATAGATAGTGGCTTCAAGATCATCCTGGCGATTTTTTTTTCAGTTCTTGTTCTTACTAAAGTTATGCATGTTGTGRATCTGTATARCGTTATGAAGGAGTTGGACAGTTAAGCATGCTACAAAGTGTACAACCCAAAACGTCACTGCCTGGCCTTTCTTCCTCATGTATCCCCCACAGAAAAGCAGGCACCCCCATAATCTCTTACTTTATTGACGTCACTACAGAGAACCACTTCATTCCATCTTCAGTTCCAGRTCTCAACCTAGACACACAGTCTCCATGCAAGGTATACAGCTACTACCCTCAGGAACGCTGCGTCTCCCTCTCCTAGCCCTTGGGCTGGGATCACAGGCCTGGGCCACCATACCCATCCCTCCTGTTTCTTATATCCATCACACACTTGCTTTTCAACCAACTTAGCAACATAGTGTTTTCTGACAGTGTGACAACATGAAGAGCGACTGTTTTAAAAAAATAGTTGAACATCTGGGGAATATGCAACATGGTTACGATGCAGAGAACTACACACTAAAACTAGTCAAGTAATAGTCTAAACCTATGAAAAATTAACRTAAGAAAGAAAAAGAGAGAGACCCTGGAACTGGATTTGATCTGAATGTCCTCTCCCTGAAGACTAGCTTTATTGTACCAGCAGGTACACGCAAACWTTCAAAGAAAGGAGGCGACCAGCAGTCTTACCCAGCTGTGACTCATTCGAAGCGAATCAATGACCAGCATGGCATGACGTCCCTAAGGGTGCAGTASTAGCACGCATGCCTTGGTGGTAACCAACTGCTCTCTAATTGGATTTAAGATCCGATCAACAAGAGGGATACCATGTCTTAGGTATCCCTTAGGTATCTTAGGGTTTCCAGGATACTGGAAACCTAGCTAACCACTCAGTGCTAATGAAATCATGGTTACAGAAGGAGAATCTACAACCACTGATTTACGAAATCAGCATAATCCCTAAYAACAATATATAAACATGTATCCTAATACTCACAGACAAGTGTAGTCTCCCCATCAAGAGAACTTCTCTTTGCATCAGAAGGGGACCACTACAGAAAATAGTAACCAATCTAAATGCAGAGCTGCGGTGCCCAGTTCCAATGAATCTGCTTGTTAGTTTTATATCAACTTTAAATCAACTGGACTCATCTGGGAAGCAGGGACCTCAGCTGAGRCATGGCTTCCATAGATTAACCTGTGGGAAAGTCTGTGGGGCCAGTGATTAATGATTGGTGTGGAAGGGCCCAGCCCACTGTAAGTGGTACCACGCCTTGGCAGGTGGTTCTGGGATGGATAAGAAATACACTGAACAAGCCATGGGGAACAAGTCAGTTAACAGTATTCCTTCAGGATCTCTGCTTCAGTCCCTGACTCTGGGTTCCTGCCTTGAGTTCCTTCCCTGATTTCATTTCACGATGAACTTGTAAGCTGAAATATCCTCTGACCTGCAAGTTGCTTTTTGGGCGTAGTGTTTGTTCCAACAAGGAAAACCAAACTAAGAACTAGAGAAGAATTTTGCCCAAGAACAGTACATAGGACTGAGATTGCTCTGGGTTCATGGCTCTGATTGATTGAAGCTTCAGTGGTCACATCCCCCCCCCTTGCATTTGTCTCAATATTGCCATCTACAGATACAGTATCTTTCATCCAACCATACTACTTCCAAACCAAAGGGAAAGCAGTAGCCTGCGAGCTGGCTAAACCACCAGATAGCATTCTTTCTGTTTGGTCCCATGTCATTACCCAAACACACACACACACACACACACACACACACACACACACACACACACACACACACATTCTGTCATCATTCCTGGAGAATTAACTCCGCCACAGCCTGCTGGTCCCCGCCTCCCTTCTGTTTCTCCGGCAACTCCCAGAAGCACATTAAAATCCCTCTCCTGCCATGAGACTTTAATGAGGGGGATGCTCTCAGCAATTTGAAAGTGGGAAGGGCTGCTTAGGACTCCAGTCCATGAGCATTTAACCTTAGCACCTGATGCGGCCCTCCAAACAGTAACCTCATTCCCCATACACACTCAATTAGGCGTAGTTACTTCTCATTAGCCGGCACGCAGCCATGAGTGCTAATAAAAACCTTTGCTCTCCCCAACAACGCCATCGATGCCATTAGCAGTCTCTCAGATACCCTTCCACGCTTTGGTGCCAACAACAGTCTGCTCATTCATCCTCTTGCTCATGCAACCACGCACACAGGCCCTTCCCTACTTAGCAAGGGTTAAGTGCACACCTACTGGGTACCTCTGCGGTAGCCTTTGCAAAGGCTTGGAACTAGATAGAATTTGACCCAGTAGCTTCCCCAGAAGACAGTGATAACAGGCAAAGGAAATTCAGAATCCCCTCATCTCTGGATGAGCAGAAGTACAACTCCATCCTTTGGTATCGGTTCAAATCCCAGTTCAGCCATGTTTTCCCCCTTGTTGAGATGGGTTTAAGCTGTCCTGGAAAAAATCTCTTGTTTCCCAAGTGGCCTCCAATTCATAACCTCCGTTCTCAGCCTCCTAGTGCCGGGATTATAGGCGTTCACTGTCGTGTTCAGCTTCAGCCATGTCTTATCTTAGAGGTAGCCACTTGCTACCTCTGAATCTCATTAAGATGAGGCTAGTCAGACTAATACACCACAGGGTCCCTGGGGGAACTGAATAAGAAGACACTGCCTACTGAGAATCTGCCACAGCACACAGCACAGAGTGTGCACTCAGGATGCAGGGGGCAGTTTGGAGTTGGTGGCCTATTATCAGCCTTCAGACATTGCCAGGCCCGTCCCGTTCCCTTTCGTCTTCTTCTTGCCTGAAAGGATAAAGAGCGTCTTATGGTTCTAAAGACACATTAWGATGGGAGAAAACCCTGTCGCAGTGCACAGCATTTCAGAGGACAAAGATAGTCTCGGCTAAGAGGATTCACGGACCATCTCTCTTCAGCTGTGCATCTCTTCCCTGTCCTCCTTCACGTCTTCCTCCAAAACATGTTTCTGTCTTTCTCAAAGAGTTCCTCCGTCCCGGGCCCAGAAGGAGAGAGCAATAGTCATCTTAGATCGGATACTGTGGTRACACATAGGAAGTTAAAGTCAGCGGACTCACATGCTAATCTACTAAGGACCAACGTGCATCTACACAAGATGCCAGAGGCCCACTAGGGCTTCAGATACTCGAAAACAACATTCCAGATGGTTGTGAGCCACCATGYGGTTGCTGGGATTTGAACTCAGGACTTCYGGAAGAGCAGTCAGTGCTCTTAAACAAACTGAGTCATCTTTCCAGCCCCCAAAATGGCAATGTGCAACTATTTTTTAATGGGAAGGGAAACCATTCATAAACATAAACATATGCAAAAATATGTATGCAGGCACACATATCAACATGCRATTTGGCAATATTACAGAAATGATACAGAAGAAACTGTCAGCCTCTAAAACCGAGGAGYGGGACAGAGCTGAGAGAAGTTTCAGATTCTATTAAAAAAACCTTCCGAACTGTTGTTTTCACAGGAGCATACATTATCTATCTATATCCACACTGACGTCTCTAAGTCTACATGAAACAAAACACAATCTGCCTTCAAGGCTCTACTGGTGCTTCTGTGGAGGTGGGCGYGAGAAGGGAAGGGGAGAGACATGGGGACGGGGTCTGGGGAGGGGAGGGCAGCAGAGAACTTACTGGTGTTGTGGTCTATGAAGTAATCTCCAACCTGTGGATCATACGCCTCTTCCCATCCTAGCGGTAACTCATCGCTGATGCAGTCAGCAAAGGTGAGTGGTTTGGTATACCTGGCAAGGAAGGCGAGAGACATATCCCATCAGTCTGTATTCGCCAACACTGCTATTTTTCCCAGACTCTCCATTCCTCCTGACTGGTCAGCGGATCCAGATGTTTTGTACTATCTAACACCAGTCCTGCTGTGCGCTGYGTCTCTGGAAAGATAAAGCTTTTCTACAATAGCATCAGGGTAAGGATATATAGGAGAAGGTAGAGAATRTATTCTGGTCTAAATATTTTGCCTCTTAACACTCCGGTGACTTCGGCAAGTCATCTTTCTGTCTGGACCTTGGGTTTCTGCATCTCCAGATGATAGTTTGCACAACAGCTCTGAGGCCCAGGCTTGGCTTTGTGACTTGGACTCCAGGCCCCTCTGGCTTTTCCACCTGTAGCTGGCTGGCCCRCCCCAYTCTGGTCTTTGTCCTGGCTCTGTCTTATATTTGTCATGCCCGTTTGCCCTTCGAAAAGCTGGTCTCCCGTGAGCTCTAGAGTAGCAGACGCTCCAGCTCCAGGAGTCTAAGCCAGCAAGCCATATTTATTTGCTGATTGAGTTGGATCTCAAATGCCTGCACCCACTGCTGGCTCTCCTCAGCCGGCCTGGCCAAACTGACTATTTGGCAATAATAACTCTCTGAGGCCCCATCTCACAGGGTGTGAACTGGTGGTAATCACCCAAATCTCAGTGGCTAAATCAGACAGATAAACAAATCATGCAACTGAAGTAGCAAAGGCTTGTCAAGGCTGGAAAACTACACCATACACCATTTGTCCAGGGGTTCAGCCAGAGAACCGAGAGCCAGGAAACTAACACATGGGATCAGTGGCTTCCCGAGACAGCCCTTTCCAAGTGTTCCCAGTGTTGCCTCTGTCTAGAATAACTGCACGCAATTGTGCACCCATGTGGAGGTCAGAGGACAACTTTTGGTTATCAGTTCTAGCCCAAGATAGGGTCTCTCTTGTTCTGCTACTGTGTGATTCTTCAGTCTCTGATTCCCCTTATACAGTAGGGATTGCAACTTTGTATCACTGCTGGGMTCTAGAGAGGGAACTCAGATTACAAGGCTGCAGAGCGTCCATTTTTATCTCCCCAGCCTTAAAACACTCTTTCTAACATTCCCGAGTTTCTGTCTGCTCCTTCCTCATTCCAGTCAGTTCTGGAAGCGCAAGAGACTGTTTCACATTCTTTCCACAGATTGGCAAGGCTGAGGTGCAACGGGACAGGAAGGGAGATGCTTTGACCATCTCTTCCTTAACCTGGACGATTGCTCTCCCCTGAAACTCTTTGCTGCAGGCCTRTGTGTTAGAGGCTCGACCCCTGGCTGAGTGCTACAGCAAATGATGGAGCCCTTAGGCAGTGAGACTTAATGTGAGGTCCCCAGATCACTGGAGGTGTGCTTCCTGAAGAGGAGAGAGTGGGACCCCGGCCTCTTCCTCTCATCTCTTGCTGTCTGGCTATGAAGTGAACAGCTTTGCCCTGTCACATACTGCTGTCAAGATCTGTCACCGCCTCGATACAAGCTCAAGGCAAGACAGTCAGTCATTTATAGACCGAAGTCTCTAAAATGGCTTTTCTCTCCGGAATCTCCTCGTCGTTGTAGGTGTTTGATGGAGAGATGGAAAGTTGACTCCATCTAAACCAAACGTAAATCGACGCGGGGACAAAGAGACACAGTGACATCAAAAAAGCCACTGGCAGACTAGACCCTGACATGTCCACATGCCTGCTTCATACTGAGGGTCTCAGAGGCTGTGACCTGGAGCCACCAATTGGTTTTGGTTAATAATTCATGGCCGCACTGTGGGAGACTGTGGTTTCACGAGACTGGGGCCAGGGGCCTGTTTTTATAGGCAACAAACTAAGAAATATAATCAAATAAGGATCCAATAAGCATTGTTCTTTAGTTGTGTATGTTGGCCAACAACCTAATCTCCCAGAACCTCAGAAACTTTCACCTGTGAAGTGGGGACTAATGTAACTCTTCAGGTTGCTGGGTAGGTTAAACAAGGTCATGTTTGAAGTTAAAAATGTATCGCTGGGAGGGGGCGGGGACATGGCACAGGAGTTAATGTGTTTACAAGATTATCAGAGTTTAGCTCCCCAGAACCCACAAAATGCAAGGTGAGAGTAGAGTAGCCCACTTCTAACTTGAGCCTTGGAAAGCAGAGACAAGGGGTCCTGGAGCAAGATGGTTAGTGACACTGTTCATACCGGTAAGCTCCGGGTTTGGGTGATCGTCTCTCTCAAAGAATACGTTAGACGAGTGATCAGCCCTGATAGCAGTCAACCCTGGGCCTGTGAACATATGTGTGCCCGTATGTATGAACACACGCAATGGGACACTGAGGCTAAAAAGGCTACAATCGTCTTTCCCTCATTTTATGTTTTTGTTGTCTTGAGACAGGGTTCATTACGTAACCCAGGCTGGCCTCAAACTCCTGGTATGTCTGTCCCCAGCCTCCTGAGTGCTAGGATCACAAGTTTACAACAGTACTCCTCCTTAAAAGCCTATAATGTTCTCAAGAAAAGGAAAGTGAGCAAGAGGGGGAGGAGAAAGGAGGGGAGGAGTGTGTGTGTGGGGGAAGTGACAGATTTGAGTTATAATGTTGTCTGGGGCTAGGGATAGAACTCAGTAGGCAGAATACTTGCTTGGCATGCTCGAAACCCCGAGGCCACTCCCCCAGCACCACGTACAGGTACACACCTGTCATTCCAGAAGTGGAGGCAGGGGGAGGGAGCTGAAGTGCAAGGCCAACCTTGGCTACACTGCATATTGGAAGCTAGCCTAGGCTACAGGAGAATAAATTTACAAAAAAGGAATCTAGGCAGGTGTGGTAGCACACGCCTTTAATCTCATCACTCGGGAGAGGCAGAAGAGGCAGGGGCAGAGGCGGAGGGGCGGAGGGGCAGAGGGGCGGAGGGGCAGAGGCAAAGGCCAAGCTCTGTAGGTTTGAGGCCAATCTGGCCTCCATAGCAAGTTCCAGGCCAGTCAGGACTACATAGTAGGAACCTAATTTAAAACAAGGTAAGACAAACAAACAAAACAAAACAAAATAAGAATTTTTAACCTACTTTCACTTTTATGTTAAACTAAATTTGTGGTAACAGTTATAAAGTAAGCATAATTAAGTATTGAACAATGACTTTATCTAGGCCCACAAAGCATGCTGGGAGAACCATGCTCCCTCTCTGGGTAGTAGATGTTCTTGTTCRAGTTTACAAATGACAGCACATTCTGAACAATGCACAGTCAATACACCAGCGGTTCCAGGGCTAGGTCCCAGAGGCGAAGCTTTGACGATAAAGATTAACAAGACCCAGCGGGTCTCAGAACCACCTGGGACTGTGCTGGCACAGAAGAGGAGCATGTGTGACACAGACAAGGGGCATTGACATTTTATATGATGAGTGTCCTCTGCCATTGGCACAAAGGTGTTCATTAAACCTACACAATCCACGGCTCCTAGACATTTGGTCTCAATCCCAGGACAATCTGCTGAGGTTGCCACTAACATATCCAAGCAGACACTGACCACCAAGTTCTCCCAGCATCTCTTAGTCCATACCTGTTATAGGGMCCTTCTGGCTGGTACACTGCCTCCAGTTGTCCCTCCTTATATAACCCAGACACTTGCTATACCGGTCCCCGTCCCTTTTGGTCCTCCCTTTGCTCTCTTACCCTGACAGCCTCTCTTGGTTGGTGGCTTTTCTCTCTTCAACATAGCCCGGCTTAGTCTGGCCATGTTCACTCTGGGCTCTTCCAGTTGTCTTTGCCTCTGTCTAGATTCTCACTCATTTCTACAATAAACCTTCGCCTCCACCATCCCTGGGAGAGGTCATGTCCTTCCTTTTTTTAATTTCTTTTTCCTTCCACTACACWTAGGACAGTCAAATGTTTCCAAGTCATCGGTACAAATGTAGGCCCTTCAAGGTACTGGAACAGGAATGTTACCAGGAGAACAGGACCCGATCTGCATCAAGTTCCCAGAAACTCATGAACTCCACACATTGCTCYGCTTTCCACCAAGAAAGTGAGGCTCTGGTTGTTAGTTGTAGCACCAGTGACATGAAGGGTATGAGGAAGGTACCGATTCCCGTCAGCAGTGACTACAGACACTTTAGCAACGGGAAGGAATGTGCACRTGCKCGCRCAYACGCTYGCGCRCGCAGCAGTASRGCTTGTCGTTAGAAAGAGCAGCCGAAAGAGAAAGAATGGCTTTGGGCTTTTGTATTTGGGTTCCCTCCCTTGCATGCAGCCATGGGGGGAGCAGGCTAGCTGATGCTCAGTGCGCTTCTATGGGAGACAGGAAAGTTGCTATGGGAAGGAACTATACAACTTACAGAAA
>BDUI01032205.1:0-13072 GCA_002335545.1 Apodemus speciosus | reverse complement strand
TAGAATGTAATAATATAGCATTGCAGGTTGTCTTTTTTAACATTTCTTTAGTGATTAATAGTGTACAATTTTTTTCATGTGGTTATTTCATATATCTGTATCTCTTGCAGAGTTTGCAATTAAAACTTTCTCAGGATTCACTTAGGGAAATTGCATTTATTTTTATTTAGTTTGGTCCAATATTATATACTCTAAAAATCCTCTAACAACTGGATGATGTTCAGACATTTTATCCTAGTTGCAAATATGCCTTTCAACTCATTCAGCTGTCTGTTTCGAAGAGTCAAAGTGTTCACTTTTAAGAAAATTCTCAGTTTGCTTACTTATAGACTGTTGTTTTGATGTCTTATTTGTGAAATCATTACACAGTCCAAGATGAATAGGATTTGCTCCTCAGCTTTCTGCTACATTTTTATAGCATTGAGGCTTTTAAATAAAACCTGTCTTAAAATGTGTATGTGTGTGTGAGAGAGAGAAAGAGAGATGTGTGTGTCATGTGGTACATATGCATGTGTGTGTGTGCAACTGTGTGCACTGATGTCTGTGAATGGAGGACAAAGGAGCCTTGGTCTCTCCCTTCGTCTCTCACTAAGCCTATAACTAGACTACTAGCAGCCAGCAAGTACCAGTGATTCCTCGGTCTTTGTCCATAGCACTGGAATTACTGGTCTATGTGTAGCAAAGCTGACTTTATTTTACATGAATGTTGGGATGGCTGTAACCCAATGAGCCAGTCTCTTAAGTCACATTTTAAGTTTTATGTTAGGATCTATGATGTATATTCTGTTGAGTTCTGTTTGTGAAATAATATATCAATTTCATTTTACATTTTTTGCATATGAGTAGCCAGTTGCTACAACATCATTTCCTGAAAAGACTATCCTGTCCATCCTCCACTGAATTCCCTTTGTATATTTTTCAAAAATGGGTGGTCAAATGTGTTTGGTCTGTCTGTTTTTGAATCCTTTATTCTTTGCCTTTGATCTCCTTCTCTACTTTGATGCCAGTATGAATTTTGGAGTACTTTGTATTTATAAGAATTCCTGAAATTAGATTGTTTTTTCTTTGACTTGACTCTTTTCAGTGTTATTTCATATAATAGACATTTGCATTTCCATTTCCATAGGAGTTTGGGAATTAACCCAAATTGTCAATTTTTTTTAAAGAAAATGTGTGTTAGTAATTTTGTGGTAGTCACATTATATCTATAAAATAGCTGGAGGAAAACAGTCTAATAACCCTTTTTTGAAAGTCTTAGATATGCTGTCTTCTACTTAGGTGTCTATTTTCTGTTTCATAATGTTCAGCAATATGTAGATATCAGAGGGCAGACTATTGCTAACCATTTCATACTTTCTTTTACAACTGTAAATAACAAAATTTCTTTTCAGGACTGTGGATCAAATCCAGGGTACTTTACCCATAGGCTACATCTACATTCTGGTAACTTTTAAATTACACTTGTGATATATTTCCCTTTCACTGAATTTTCAGCAGCCAAATGCTTGATAGTCGTTATTGAAGAGCATGTGGAGTTAAAAATCTCAGGTAATGAAAAGGTAATTGCAGTTACTTGTGCTTTTGTTTTGCCTTTTAGATTTTTGGCGACGTATGGTAACTAAAAAAGAAAAAAAAAAGAGTCCTAGAGTCAATCCAATAGATCTCTGCAAAAACATTGTTTTTTTAAATGATTAATATTTAATCATGTGTGTCCACATAAGCGCAGGTGCTCACAGAGGCCAGAAGCATTGATTCCCCAGGAGCTGGAGTTAGATGCAGTTATTGGCCACCTGATTTGGATTCTGGGAACCAAATTTGAGTCCTTTGCAGGAGCAATATTTGCTTTCAATTGAGAAGTCATCTGTAGAGCCCTGTAAAAGGTATTTTCTAAAAGATTTTTTCAAAATATATATGCTTTCAGAATTGAATGTATTGATTGTGTATAATCCTTCTTTTTTTCTTCCTTCTTTTTTTTAACCCTTCAGCAATTTGTCTCTATGAATTAGAGCAGGAAGAGAGAAAGAGAAAAGGGAGGGAGAGGAAGAGACAGAAGGCAAGGAGGGGGAAATAACACGTGGGCTTTATGTATGCATTAATATATGTATTACTGAGGCTTCCAGCAGTGTTTACTGTGTAAGTTGATACAGGGACACATAAGGTTAATTATTGTGCATCCTGTCAGCTTACATGGGTTCCTATCTCATACTGAAACAAATTAGGGTGGTGACTTGTTGTTTTTTTCCATCTCTTCTTGCTAGCATGGTTACCATGGTAACACAGTGACTGCTGTGCGGTTTGGTGCAGATAACACTAGAGCTTCCATTTTAGGGCTCTTACCTGAATCACTTATTACTAAAACATCTGTCATTTCCTGCACTGCTAACCCTTCTAGAATAATTAATGTAAAAATTTCACTTTTCTCTTATTAAAAACATATTTATTAGTACATTTATTAGTATGACCCAAGCTCCCATTATTTGTTAGAATTATTTGGTTATTATATATTTTGATGCACAAATTATTTCAGAATTTCCCGGTAGAAACCCTTTCAAGATGACCTTAGTGTTTACTTGACATTTTCTTAGAAATAATTGAGAATGCACTTTGCTGTCTGAGCAGGACCCTTACCCGAAGTAACAGTGTCTGTCTGAGAGCCTAGATGTGAGGATTTGAAAAACAATTTCATCAAAGTAAAATTTGATGAGATCAATGAATGTATTAGGCTTTCTTATAAAACAGACATAAGGGGTTACTTTCACAGCAAAATCCAATCCAATCGGGAATGGTGACCTTATTGGAAACTGCATTATGGAATGTTACTTTTAATCAGCCTTTTATTTATCTTAAATAACCTAGTATCTTATAAGATAATTTGCAGCTAGAAGAGGGATTATATCTAGAATCCTAGATCAGGGTCTCCAGACTCTCACTAGGGAATGACAATAGCTACATTACCATTAACAAGGGCCTGGCTAGCAATGTATTGTTCTTCTCTGGTTGCCATGGCTACAGAGACAGAATCTAAGATGGCATCTTTTTATGACCAGAGAGAAAAAAAAAATCACCTGCAACACTCGCTCCTATCTGTAGAGCCCTGTCAGACTGCCTTCCATACCCTCCCATTCAAGCCATATCTGGGACACGACAGACACAGCTACCAAGACCTCACTTTTAACAGCCCCATTCTTTCTTCATTACTCCCATCTGCACTGTACTGCAGAATGCCTCCCTACATGCTACTGCCAAGGAAGGCTAGAGCTACCTTCCTTCCCATGGATGTGCTAAAAGGAGTTTACATTCATTAAAGGTATTTTTGAACAGTGCTAAAATTATTGTTTGTAGAGCTATAAGCTAGGTCATAATTGAGGTATTTTTCTCCTTATATGATGTACAAGCACAATGTATGTGTTTTATTTCTGTATTTCAATTAATTCTTTAACCACAAAATAATGAATTTCATTGATATACATATGTATTATTGTACCTTGCTGTTTACTTACTGCTCTCCCCCTTTTCTCCCCACCTCTTATTGGTTCTTTTCTTCCCTGACAAACAATCCTCTTGCTTTCAAGGCATATATAGTTAAAACAAGGCACTGTTTTCTCCCCCATAATGGGGTTCATTGGTGCCATCTTGTGGCAGAATTCTGAACTACATTATGAGCATCATTGAATGGAAATGTAGGGATGGGGAGAGTTGATACAAACTCATCCCACAGAGATTTCTAAAATTCTTGGTAGAAAAGGGAAGATAGAGCGTAAACTTGAGTTGACTCAAAATTTATTTCATGCCATCTGGTAAACATTGAGTGTCAAGACAAGAAGGAGCCACATACAATGGGTGTCCATCATAAGTACATGCAGAGAGAACATAATATCAACAGGAGACAGCACGGTTGAATTAAATCGTCTTAAATTAATGATTACTATGATCACTGATTATGTGTGCCTGCAATCAACTAAATTTTCCATTACTTCTAAAGTAACATGTGCTATTTGTAAATTTTGTAACCAAAATGAAAACTCATGTAGACATTGCTCTGTATAAAAATTGTAATACCTTTACATTCGTACATTAAGATACAAAGAATTACACATACACTTGAAATTTATTCAAAGGTTTTTTTTTGTAATTATAGTAACCTCCTTCCTGTCTGGTAATGATCACTAACAAGGATTTTAGGCTTTTGTTCTTGATAAATGCCATTGCAGTTTTATTTCAAAAGCACAAATCATCATATGAAATTCGGATTATTTTTTGTATATTTAATCTATGTGGAGGGATAAAGAAGAACAAACACACATTAACATTTTGTCGTGTGACTTGGACATGTGCTTCCTTATATATTTTCCATTAGAACTAATAAAACGTGCTTCCTCTCATGTATATTTTCTATTAGAGCAACTGAAGCACGCCTTCCTCCGTGTGTATTTTCTATTAGAGGACTAAAATGAGCCCTTTTGCATGCATATATTCTATTAGAGCTAATTAAATGCACATATTCATTTTCTTATTTTCTCTGCTTTAATGAGCAAGAGCATATTCGGTGGATGTTCCCAGGGCCCTGGACCAAATGGGACTCTACTTTTATACCGAATCCCAGGGGAGACTATGAAGCTTGAGTGCTGGGCAGTTTTTACACTGTCTCTCACCTTCCCTCCCCTCTGGAGTCATTGCTAGATTAATTGGGTGGATAAACAGAAGGGCCTAATGCTAATTAAATAGCCTTTGTTTTGGGAGAATTCAGTGGAAAATTCGGTTCACTTAATATACTTCAATGAAACCCAGCAAAGTGGGTAGATTCTCTGACTGCTAACAATGTGGGTTATCTGGGAGGTGTAACTGCTCAACCCTTGAGAATCTTTAATATCCCTGACTGATGGTACACCTCTTAGACTGTCATGTAGATAGAAAAACTAGTTCTAAGATACCTGTTTCCTAGTTCCCTTAGCTTGAAGATGTTCCTCTTCTATCTCTGTCTTGCTTTGATATGTGAAGGTCTGGGGATACTTACTTGGTCTTATTTTTTAATCTTCAAAGCAGGGATTCTTTGTGAGACAAATGAAAAGAAATAAAATTGTAAAATATACCTTAAACTCTATTACTCATGAAGAAGCATTAACACTATTAACTTAGACATACTAGTAGACAAAAATGAATCATATCTTTAAGAAACAGAATGATACAATAAGATAATGATGTTTTGGGGCTGCAGAGATGGCTCACTGTTTAAGAGCAGTGACTGCTCTTCAGTAGGTCCTGAGTTCAAATCCCAGCAACCACATGGTGGCTGACAACCATCTGTAATGAGATCTGACTCCCTTTTTTGGAGTGTCTGAAGACAGCTATAGTGTACTTACATGAAAGAAAGAAAGAAAAGAAAGAAAGAAAGAAAGAAAGAAAGAAAGAAAGAAAGAAAGAAAGAAAGAAAGGAAGGAAGGAAGGAAGAAAGAAAATTTTGAAAGTCATAACAACAAAGGACATCTTAACATTCAAAAAAGATACATGTTTTTCATAAATTATTCTCATACCACTACTATAGACATCATATCATAAAAGTTAATGCATGCCAATAAATATTAATCCACATGATATAAAATGACACTTCATTCGGAATGAAAATGAAAGTTAAGACTTCTGATTTCCTTAGTTCTTGATGCTCTCTGTAACTGTTAAATCTGTAGATTCTCCTTTAATCATGACAACAGCGTACATAGAGTGGCTACTGGCCACTGTTGTAATAATTGAACGTCTCAAACACAGGTATTAACTGTTCTTAGACTCATTTTGAGTCCCTAAGAAGAATCCTTCTTTGTTTCTCCCCGGGGCACTGTTGGTGGTCATGAATTGTTGATCTTTCTTCTTTGCAGGGACATCATTCTAATCTAGGCCCCTGCCATCCATTGTTCTAGCTGTATGTTTCTGTGTCAATGGTATTTCATCTTATAGGGACACAAGGCACACTGAACTTAAGACCCACCATATTGACCTCATCCTAGTATGATCACATCTACTAACATTGTAACTCATAACGAGACTACATTGATGGGCACTCAGAACTGGGATGTCAATATGTCTTTGAAGAACATACAGCTAAAAAACAGTACTTTCATTTATTCCAGTTAAAAGGAAATCAATGTAAAGTAATAACTATTGATATGAGCTGAAATTGCAGGAAAATTCTGTTGCTTCTGGAAGATTTTTCCTTATCCTGACAGCCTTTGTAAGCTTCAAGAATATCCCCTGTTCTCAGGAATTACAGGTATAGTTCAGTGGTTAAGAACCCTTGCTTCTCTTGAAGAGTACCATATTTTGCTTCCCAGCATTTACATGACAGCTCACAACTATTTGTAACTCCAGTTCCAGGGTATGCAACACCCTCCTCTGACCAGTTAATGTTAATGTTATGGGTGCCAGGCACATGTGTGGTGCATTAACATACCTGTAGGCAAACACTCATATATGTAAAATGAAACAAATATTTTTAAAAGAATATTTCCCATTCTAAATGACAATGCCTTCTATGATGTTGGATCTGAGGATGCTTGTTTCCCCCATTTGACTATTTTGTGCATTTGCCAGCACAGATGTTTCCTATACTTATAAACAACATGCAAGAGTAAGTAATATTAAAATAAGTAATATTACACTATAACAGACCTATCAGAGACCTTCGAATGAGTATAAGTGTATAATGTTCTACATGAGTTTTCTCATTAGTTTTTGTATTTCTATAGAAATACATGCATGTATATGCATAAACTAAACATTAACTTTTTTAACCTACAGTGTCTTTAATAGCATACCTCCAATCCATTGATTGCAAGCACCAGTTCATGCCATAGGGGTAGTAAGGTTACAAATGACCAATCAGAAGAAAAATGGCATCATAATGGCTAATTTGCTATATGGAAAGTACTATTTAAAGATTCATTTTCATTTTATCTTAGATGCACTGGCATTTTACCTACATGTATTTGTATGTATGTAGTGCCTACAGAGGCAGAAGAGGAGCCAACTCATCTTGAACTGCTGAGACACAGGACTTTGAGGCAACGACTGGAAGCTGAGAATTGAACCCGGGTACTCTGGAAGAACAGGTAGGTGTTCTTAACCAGTAAACCATCTCTCCAGCACATTGAAAAGTACTTCTTAAATAAAAGGTGTCCAGTCATTTAGCACTTAACTGTGTGTTCACAAAGCAGAAAATGTGGTGAATCCTCATTTATGAATGAAAAATGGAGACAGGCAAAATGATGTCTTTGTTCAAGACTGCACAGTCAGGGAGTGAAACAGCTTGGATTAGTACCCAATATATTATGCTTCTGAGCCTGGAAAGCTGTCAAAGATCTGCTGTTGAAGAAGCAGGCTGCTACTTCTTGGGTCCCCTTTCCTTCTACTGGGTTGCCTTTTCCAGCCTTGATAAGAAGATTTGTGCCTAGTCTTACTATAATTTATTATGACATTTTGGTTGATATCCCTGGGAGGCATGCACTTTTCTGAAGGGAAACAGAGGAGGAGTAGATTTGGGGAAGAGAAGAGGTAGGGGAAGAGACTGAGGGAAGAGGAAAGAGGGGAAGCTGCGGTAAGGAATGTAATGTATGAGAGAAGGGTAAATAAAAAACAAAGTAAATAGGCTGCACGACATGCCTATTTTGGAAAATCATTAGAGATAAAATGTAGAATGCTAATATATTTATATAAATTAGGTGGACTTAGTGATTTAAATAGTAGCTGGCTTCCTTGGAGATGATGTTCATTACAATCCTATGGACAGAGACGAACTGCAGTTAGGATAAGGAGTTAAAGAGTCAGGGCTAAAGAAAGAATGAAAACAGGGAATGTAGAAGCATTTCTTTGGAGTGTTTGAAGGAGGAAGAGACTTAAGAATTGAAGGGAAAAAGAAGGAAGAAGAGGAAGGAAGAGGAGAAAATAGCAAGAAAAATTAGTTAGCTGGTAAAGGAATGAAAAATTGGTGTCCAAAGAAATGCTGGGAGCAATCAGGGCTTTGTCTTCTAGGGAGGCAGCAGAGAGCTGGAATTATGATATGATACAGCTGAACAACTCACCATCTAGGTACTCCTGCACTTGTACCTGTGTTATGGATCCAACATACTTCTATAAATATAGAAACATAACAGATGTTCAAGAGCAGATGCCATGTAAACACTACACCTTTGTTCCCTAAGTATGACCTCTCCTGCAGCTCACCAAGTGAGTTCAAAGTCTCATCTATCTTCCTAGCAACATGAAACGGGTTGAATCTGATCATTCAGAGGACTATGGTCGAATAGATCTTTCAAGATGTTCAAACACACAAAAGGAAATTCTGCCTCTAAAACTCTTGAGTTTTTGTTTGTTTGTTTGTTTCATTAGCGAAGACAACTGTTTTGCTTACAAAAGAAACAGAGAAATTATTTTCATGATATCTGCCTTAGATCTAAAACTTAGGGGAAAAAAACCCCCAGCATTTTTGATGAGAATAAGTACAGAATCAGCCAAAAAATAATGCAGAAAGAGAGAGACCTTGGACTATTCAGTTCTAAGTGGGATGTCTCCATCAAATACCTCCCTTCAGAGCTCAGGGAACCTTACAGAGGAAGAGGTAGAAGGAATGTGGGAACTAGAGGGGATGAAGAACACCAGGAGAACAATGCCCTGTAAATCAACTGAGCAAAGCTCATCTAAACTCACAGAGACTGAAGCAGCGAGCACACACTTTCTTTTAACATTGCAGAATTCAGAGATCTGCCTGCCTCTGTTAAGCACAGATGGTAAGTCAGCTTCTACCCACACAACTTAAGTCACTTCAGGTAACTGGCAGGATTTGAAGGAAGCTATTCCTTCCTCTTCCTCCACCAAGAGACCCTGAACACCCTGCACTTTTATCTTGGATGGGAGGCAAGGATCAATCTCAGCTTTAAATGTCCAAATACTGATAGCACAAAAGTGGTTTTCCCATAATCCCAGCCAATCCAGGACTGTCTGCCTTAGTGCCAGGCTCCACTGTCCTTCCCCTCAGGTTCCATAATCTATTACCAGGCAGCATCCACCTCCATCTTTCTTTTCCCCTCTTTTATTTATTTGTTTGTTTGTGTATTATTTTAATCTAGCACATGAAGTAACGAGTTTCATTATCACATATGGTTTTGTTGATACTGAGAGAGTAAGAGATAAATCTGTGAGTACCTGTGAGGCTTTAATACACACACACAGAGAGAGAGAGAGAGAGAGAGAGAGAGAGAGTTTTTCAAAGGACCTAGAAATGTCAAGGAAGCCTTGGCTTAGAGTGGGGTTCGGGAAGGGGTATCTGGAGCAGTGAAACAGGACTCCAAGGCAAATTGTGGCTGGCAGCCTATGTTCTGCTCCAGACAGCTTTCCAAACTGCTCTATATTCTGCTTTATTTCTCTCAGATCTGCTTTCTCTGGAGACCTAGAGACAGCTCTCAAAGTTTTACTTGAGACAATTCTCCAAGCTGTTCTCTCTAGCTATTTAAACAGTTCTCTGCTTAGCTCATCTCTTGCAGATCAAAATCCCAGTCTTTTATTTTACATATCAATCCAGTCATTTACTCCAGAATTCCTTTTGATTATCCTATGAATTAGCATCCTGTGACCCCAGCCCCTCAATTCTTAAGGAGACAGCAAGCACACATTTTCTTCTAACATTGCAAAAGAATCCAGAGATCTGCCTGCCACTGTTCAACACAGTCAATAAGGGACTTGGTCATGAAATTACCATTTCTACCACAGCTGGGCCTAGCCTTGCTCTGTCCCAGACTGACCTTGAACTCAGGAATCTGCCTGCATTTACATCTGCCTCTTTGTATCTTTCTGACTAGCTGGCTCATTGTTCCTTTACATCTGTGAAGCTCCCTATACAACTCATATTTCATCCTTATATTTTTGCATAGTTGAGAAATGATATATTTTTGAACCCTTGTTTTTAGAGTTCTTTTCCACATCATTAAGGGCTGTCCTGAAGGTCCCAGCATTTACCATTTTGCTGAGACATTAGTCACACCTTTGCCACCCAGACTGGTGCTATCTCTGCTAATCATGGAGTCATTAACATTAACAGGGAAGACAGCCCTTGAAGGAACATGAAAATATGTACAATATTATACAAACAAGCCTTAGGCCCATGGCAACCATCGATACTTGTGGGGGCCCACACCTGCTGGCCCTGTCGCAGAAGCAGGAAACTTGTCATCCTATCCCCAAGGCCATGCTGGACCCAGCATAGTAACCACAGTAAATGAATTGTTTTGTCTCATTTGTTACTCCGTGCAAAAAGATACTCCTCCTTAAAAGAAAAAGAAAAGGCTCCTTTGCTTGTCTTCTCACACTGCACTTGTGTCCTTCCACCCCACAAGATAGTGCCTTTGTTGTTTGCATTCTATTACCCTCGACATTTCCCTCTCTCCGTGAAATTTTCAGATGAATGGATCTGCAAATTGTTATATTAAGCAAAGTAATTCAAAATCAGAGACATGAGCTCTCATGCGGGGATCTTAGATCTGTGTATGGGTAGGATTCATAGGTCATGCGACCAGAATGAAGACTGCTTCTTTTTCTTTTAAGGAGTATCTTTTTGCACGGAATAACAAATGAGGCAATTGTGTTTCTAGATCTTTCAGAAAACGTTATTTGTATACAAAAAACATTCCATTTGTTGATGACCACAAGGCTCAAGGGTACTCACTTATCTCTTACTCTCTCAGCATAAATTTAAATGTCCTCACTGTGCAAGGGGGTCCTCCTCTCCCGGAACAGACCTCCATCCTCTATTAGCTTACTCTACTCAGGTTTCCTAGAAATTCTCCCACCTTTCTTTCAAGGCTCTATGTTACAGATTCTCATGCACATAATATAATTTTTATGTCCTCTAAAAGAATTAGAATCATTCTCTTTATAAACTGGTTTTAAGAGCGACGTCATATTTTCTGCACATTTTAGAAGCTTCTTTGCAGACATTTTAATAATAGGGTGCTTTGGTGCCACCTCGTGACAGAATCTTGAACTACAGCTTCATCACCACTGAGAAGGAGACGCTAGGGGAGCTGCTGCAGTCCAACCACCTTTCAGAATGTTCTGGAAGATTGCGTGGAAAAGGAACCATTTGGAACCATTTCCGGTAGAAGTACTGGGAATCATCAGACAGAAAGTTAAGCATTGCCATTATCGTAAGGTGAAAACTCTATATGAAGAAGACTCTAGGGTTGCTGCTGCAGTGCAACCATCTTTCAGAACGTTCTGGAAGGCTTGGAAAAAGAACCATTTCCAGTAGAAGTACTGGGAGTCATCAGACAGAAAGTTAAGCATTGTCATTATCATAAAGTCAAAACTCTGTATGAGATGGATGACATTATACTTTATTTATATGCTAAAAGTCTGCTAAATAGATTTGTGAATATGTATATGAACAAAAAAACGAATCCTGGTCACACGTGATATTTTCAATCCTCCTTTACCTTTATTATGACCATTTCTGCATGTAATTGCATTTATAAAATAACATTATGAAATGTTCAATAAGATTTTACATATTTATTTTATCATATTAATCCTAATAAATTTACCTGTACTCTTGCAACAAAAAATAATCTAAGTGTTTAAAGACAGTTAAACACAAGATATTAAAATTAAACTGCCTTTTATCCAGGTAGGCATTAAAAAATATTAGAATAAATAATGATACTATTTAAAATATAGTAAAACCCATTGCACCAATACTCAGATCACATTAAACCAGATCATTGCTTTAAGGGGAAGAAAAATATAAATTTTATATTTCTTTTGAAAATTTTAGCTGTCTTAGTGTTTCTCATTACACTGGTAGTTAATATCTTTGCCATTATATATGAAGTTATAGTTCTTTATATATCTTTGTAATACTTTCTCAAGATATTATTTTAAAACCCACAMAATCTGTACTACGCATTAATACAGGACATTCTGAATAATATTACTGAGCTGTATAGTTATATGTCAACTTAACATCAAGCTAGAGACATCAAAGAGGAGGGAGCCTCAATTGAGAAAATGAGGCTCCAATCAAGTATATAGGGTATTTTCTTAATTAATGATTGCTTCTGGAAGGCCCAGTCCATTGTAGGCAGATGGTCCTGGGTTCTAAAAGGAAGCAGACTTGGTCTTCATGTGGGTCCCCTAACAATTGGAGCAGGGGCTGTCTCTAGTACTTCTGTTTGCCATTGGATCCTCTTCCTCTAGCTGGACTGCTGATTGGGTCAGTGGTAGAGGATGTGTTTAGTCTTACTGAGAACTAATGTTCCAGAGCAGGGTGGTACCCAAGTGGGTCTTTCTCTTCTCTGAGAAGGGGAGGGGGTAATAAGGGGAGAAGAGATTTGTGAGGGTGGGAGTGGGAGGAGAGGACAAAAGAGGCACTGGAGGGAGGGAGAGAGAGAAGGAGGGGGAGAGAGGGCAGGGAAGGAAGGAAGGAAGGAAGGAAGGAAGGAAGGAAGGAAGGAAGGAAGGAAGGAAGGAAGCTGAGCAAGCCATGTAAAGCAAACCAAACCAAGATAGTGTGACATTATATCATGGTGGAAGGGCATAGTTGAGGAGAGCTACTTACTTCATGGCAGCCTCAAACCTCCTAGTAACAGCAGCAGATATGTTGAATAGCCCATTGATTAGGACAGAGGATTCACAATCCAATCGTGTCCCTAAAGCCTTACTCCCCAAAGATTGAAGAAAAAGCTTCAGCAATTGAGTAGTTTGGAAGTTGCACCACTGTTCAAACCATAATATTACCTGAGCCATATTTTTTGTTTGAAGGCAAAGATTAATGGAGCATGATCAGGATCTGAAAGGACTAAGCAAATTAGTCCACTGCCTAAGACCATGGTGTTGAAAAAAGCATCCAGCACTTTAAATAATTACTGTCTAGTTGAAATTTGAATCTCTTTTCTTTTCTTTTTTTTTATTGGATATATTCTTTATTTACATTTCATTTCCCTTTTCCTGGTTTCCCCGCCCCCAAATGTCCCATATGTCTTTTTCCCTCCCCCTGTTCCAGTATTCACCCCTTCCCACTTCCCTGTTCTGGTAT
>BDUI01032192.1:12111-26609 GCA_002335545.1 Apodemus speciosus | reverse complement strand
ATAACAGGTAAGAGGAATCATTTATTTGGGAACTACTTAAGAGAATCCACGATTTCCCATTCCTAGCTGTATCCAAGGCTCAAAACCCTGCCGCCCCGCCTTCTAATAATGGTTTAGGGAAAACAGCTCAAGTGCTTGGGGAAAATCTGAAGAGGAACTGCCATACAAATGCATTAAAAAAAGATCTCAACATTTGCAAACTATCACTATCTAAACACACATTTGCAACTTTTCTCGTTACCAAATTTTACCTCTCAGCAAATGTTGGAGAGGTGAGATCACTTGGCTCTCACTACAAGCAATTGCTGCTGTGATTGTGATATCRGTTGTTTTAAAGAAGTGTAAATTTTTTTAAAGTTTTAAATTTCCAAGAAATTTTATCCTTTTAACCTATACCTGGTGCCTCTGTTAATGGCACAGGAAACCACAGTAATTTTATTAGAGCCAATGACTCAATTCTGCATCATCAGTTTCCCAATCTATGGCTAAATAACTTTGGACAATCTGACTAGTGAGGGGCTCAGGGTTTGAGGGAGGAGTGAGAAGAGGAGCAGGGGGATGCCGGATGAAGGCATTAGGCGCATCCTYGACATTGCTAACTGCCTTTTCTTGAGACCAACCATAGGGGRCAGTTTCTGTGTTCTAGAAGGCTGGACAAGGACAGAGGAGACAAACTGGGCCTAAGAGGGAGGTGTAACAGAAAGCCAKCTGGYCCRGCCTTCAGACTAAGATGGGCTAGAATAGGAGGGAGCAAGACGATCACTGGAGAAGTGAGGAGAAAACAGGGGTGGCGTGAGGCACCCRCACAAGTCCTTCACAGAGGCCAGGCCYCATGGCCACACATCTTTTAAAGGGGAGGTCTGGTTGCTCTGAGGCAGCCAGGATACAGACATCCCACAGAGACCCTACCCTGTGCTGTAGTGCCTTGATCCCTGTCATCTCACTGCCCAGAAGACTACCTGTCTGATTGTTCCTCAAACAAKATTTGTGAACTTTACCAATGATRTTCAGAACCTGTGGTTGTGGTTTTGCTCTCAGGGAGAAGAGAAAGATGAAGACWCTATAGAAAGCACTGCTGGGGAACTGGCAGCTTCCCCTGTCATTGATTCTGTCACTTCCCCTTAGTGCTGCTAACCAGGGAGGGAGCTGTAAACCCTGGTCTCTCCACTGAGGGTAGAGATGCAAAATTCCAATCCAATTTCAGGAAAGAGTTATTATCAAAGACAGCCCAAAGCTGAAGGCACAAGTGTGGTTGCAGAAAGACTAATAGATAAGATCCCAAGAATGTTGAGGGCACACAGGGGACAGACTTATTCTAACACAGGGCCAAGGTTGTAAGAAACAAGGAAAGGGGAAGATGAGCTTTGTAAACTACACGGTGACTGTTTGGCAAGGCTGCCTGTTCTGGCTCAGGGTTTAGGTTCTGTTGTCTCAGGCACACACAGCTCTCTGTGTGGTGCTCTGAATGCCAAAAACAGCTTCTCCAGTGTGGTTTCCAGCTTTTGTAACAATGCTCAATCAAACAAGCCCTGACAGGCAAGCTGAGACACTTTGTCCATTTTCTATAGCTGTAACAGAATATCTAACACTGGTCATTTACAAAGAAAATAGGTTTATTTTGGCTTATGGTTTTAGATGCTGGGAAGTTCATGATCAGTCAAGTGTGTAAGACTAAGTCCTCATGTGTATTTATAACAAGGGGGAGGTAGAGGGCTGGGGGARGGGAAACAGAAGGTCAAGGAGAAGAGACAAAACGCAAAGGTAGCCTTACTGTATAAAGCCTACCCTCTCATTAACTAAGCCAGTCTGAGAGTGAGAACTCATCCATTATTTCTGAGGGACAACCTCCATTGACCTCCCATGAGATTCCATCTCCTAATACCACACATTGAAAACTAAAGCTTCAACATGAGTTGTGATGTAGACAAAACATGTTTGAACTATAGCAAGCCCAGACAGAATAAGGAGAATTAACAAAAGAGCTACTTACAACAGGCTGGGTTAGGTTAAAGGAACCAGGAGGGTCAAACACGGAGCAGAGAGGGTCCACAGAACACAGTTTTAGAGAGAAGCTGTCTAATAGTAATTGGGGGGTTGGTAGAAGCCAATGGCCAACCAGAAGAGACAGAGCAATGGGGGGTGGATGTCCAGAACAATAGAATGTGTTCTGGTTTGAATATAATGTGTCCCCCACATGCCTATGTGCTTGAACTTCAAGTGACAGGGCTATTATGGAATCTCTAGGAGATGGAGTCTACCTAAAGAAGGTAGGTCACGGGGGAGGGGGGCGAAGGGGCGTTTTTTCTTGGGGATATGTCATCCCTGGCTCCTTCCCATTATGTCCTTGCTTCTTCCTGGTCCAGCCTCCATGTGACTTGCCRTTCCCTTACTCTTCCACAAGCAAAGATGCTCCCATCACCGTGCTTTCTCTTCCACAGCAGACTRGACYTTCTGAAATCCTGAGCCACCATCGACCTTTTCTCCCTGCAGTTGCTTCTGTCGGGTCTTTTGTCACATTGGTGAGAATAGCAGCTTCATACAGAGCCCAGGAAATGAAACCCTGACCTTACTCTCACTGGGTGTTTCCCAAGAGCGGTTGCTAGTTCGCTGGAGTCCACGATGAGAGGAGAGACATGTAGCGCAGACCTTCAATGGTTGCATGCACCGATTCTAGCTACAGAGCTACAGTGGTGCTCTCGTGTATCAGGGATGGGAAGAGGTACTTGTAATAATCCGAGGTTGCTGGTTATGTTTAGATCGATGAGACTTAAACCCCCATCCCTTGAACCAAAGCTCAAGAACAAGGCTTCTTCTTATTGARGGTATTCTCTAAAAGTAGTGTCTCTGGCTATAGAGMAGTTCTTAGAAGGGAGAGGAGTATATCTAGAGGGGTGCACAGAGGGATTCTACTCAAAGGCCGGGGTCCCTGTCTCTTAGCATCTTCCCATCGGGGAAGGTCGGAAGATGTAGCCTGAGCCAGATCTGGTAAGCATGGTCCCAGAYGACATTTTTCCTAGACACTGCCTCAGTCTTCTTGTACCTTCTGTGCCCAGTGCCTGCTCATGAAGGTGGAAAAGGAGCCGGATGGACGGAGCTCTAATAGGAACTGAGTTTGCACATGCCCAGCAGCTAACAGAAAGCAACTCAACTACATCGCCGGAGGTTCCTTGTCTCATAGTGCCTCGACAGGGCTTTTTCTTTTATTTTTAAATCATCTTACTATTATTTTAYTAYGTAATATATATTTATTTTTCTTTCTCTTTTTACCCTATAGGTCCTTGTGTGTATAGTATATTRTGTATATATTCCAGTTTAGTGTTTGTATAGCATTTCTGAGTGTGTGAATGAGTGGGTCTCTGTTTCTTGTGCTCTGCTCTTGAGCTCTTTTCCTTGTTGCTTCAATTCTGATGCGTTAGTTTTTGTTTTATCAGTTTAATTTAATTATCCCTTAGAAGCCTGTTTGTTTGTAAGAGAGTAGATTCAGATGGGAGGGGCAGTGGAGAGGAAATGGGAGGAACAGGGAGAGGGAAACCGTAATCAGGATATATTATGTAGGAAAATAAAATCCATTTTCAATAAAAGGGAAAATTGTGCTTTTTTTTTTTCCTGGACATTCATCGTCTTATTTTGCTCAAGAGTCAAATGGGATTATAAGGAAACTAAGTACATTTTTTTTCAAACAAAAAGATGCCCTAATGTAAAGAAACAATAAACCAGCACTGGGGCCTGTTTAAAATTTCACCAGTTTTCTGTCAGCTGCTTCAGTAGTACATTGTTTGTTACAGGAAAAACCCTGTTCAAACTGTCCATCAGATAGCAGGTGAGACRTTCCTTAGCTACCTCAGGCACTCACACCAGTTCAGTCTCAACAGCAGCTTGACCTGCTCGGGGGAGGATGAGACCCTTCCCGTGGCATAGAAGAAGCTGGCATGGTGCTTCCTCAGACTTGGGCRACCCTCAGCAGATATGTGTCCTCCCCCAAGAGATAAGCTGCATCAAGATGGCTCCTCAACTAAATCACACTGGTCAAAATACCTGTTCACCAAGCAGGTTGGTTAAGGCAGGCACTCTCCTCGTCTGGGCTTTCTCACTTCAGAGTACCCTCCCGCAGGCTCCTGAACAAGCCTCAGGCAATAAAATCTTCAGTTTTGTTTGTTTGTTTGTTTTTATTTTAAAGACAAACCAACAAAGCATAAAGCCGTCTTTCCAAATCTGGAGTAAAGTCTTTTACTATAAAACCAGTTACTATTCTGCAACACTAGAAGTAGCTGCCTGCTTGACTCCACTTAAAGAGAGGAAAACTAACCTGCACATACNGTGACTTATGAGGGCAGGCTGACTGATGGATACACTAACCCAACAGGTACTAGTCCTGAGTGTCGTTTTCATCAGCACCGGAAGCCTGATTGGATTTTATTATATTGTCCAGKAACTTCATTCATTCATGAGATGTATATGAGACACTCATTGTATGCCAAGTACTAGTCTAAAAACTTAACATAGCGATGGGTGACACAGGCAAAGTTGCCGGTTGGCAGGGAGTTGAAAATCTAGTGGAAGAATAAGAGAGACAGAAAAAGGATACATAACAAACAAAGAAATAATGAARTGACATCAGAATGCATCCACAGGAAAGATTTGAGACAGAGGGAGAACTGGGGAGACAGAGGTATGAAGCAATAGACTGCCATTTTACACAAGAAGGCCTCAGAGTTGATGGTTAGCAGGGCATAAAGAATTAGCTATGGATGTATCTGGCTGAAGAATATTCCAGGTTGAGGAGGCAGCTGGGCCAAGACCACAAAGGCCACAGGGCGTGCAGCACGCTTGAGAAACAGGAAGGAGTTTGTTCTGAGCAATAGGGAGTGTTGAAGACAGTACAAAGAGTAACTGAATCACAGTAGCTAGAGGTTTAAGGGTCAGTGACAAAGCCTGGCTTTTCCGGATAGAACAATGGGGGACCAGTGGAGGCATTTAAGAAGCTATTTGGCATTACCCCAATAGGAGCACGTAGGGCTGGGCCAGAATCAAGGAGAATGGAAGAAACTAGAGTAATAAGGCTGGTAAGAGGTGATTTCTCAGATAAGAGTGGGGGATGAGAAGTGATTAGGTCCTGGACTTATTAGGAAGCTGATTTGGAAAGCTATTTAATACTGTCGAACACTGTTTATAATTGCCAGGACAGAGACACTCTACAGCGCAAACAAAATCAACCCCAAATGAATCAAAGAACTAAAGACAGTAGTTAACACTATGACATTCTGAGGAGGAAGCAAGGGAAATAAATATTCATGGCCTTGCATTTGGCAATGYTTTCTTGAATATCAACACCAAAACATCTAACAGAGGAAAAATATGGACTTCATCAAAATCCAAACTTTTGTAGAGTAAGATACCATCAAGATTAGGAAAAAAAAACCACACAGAAAGCTAGAAAAATGGGAAAGAATACATGACATTAAAGATGCGGAGAAATTAGAATCTTGGCATATCATCAGGATTGTGGAATGGTGTGCTTGAGGTGGAAAACACAGCATAATGGCTCCCCAAAATCGTTCACCATAGAAATACCAYGTGACAAGCTAGAGTGATCTCACAGGGACATGAGATCTCAGAGCACYCTTGAGACCCATCATCACCTCACTCACCACTAATGAACAAGACGGCAAGCTAAAAGGAGGGGATAATCACTTACTTAGAAAAAAGAAACACCACCTGATACAGCAGTCTCACTCCTAGGTGCATATGCAAAACTGGGATTAATACTGAAACAGAAAATCATATGCCCTTGTTTACAGGATMTGCATTCACAATAACCATATGACAGAAACCACCCCAATGTTCAACAGACAAGCTGAGAGATAAATGTGGCGTGGACTTATCCACACATGCAACGGGTGTTATTCAGCTTTAGAAATGAATACAGTATTGATCCACACTGCAATATGGAATAGCCTAGAAAACATGGCAAGTGGGACAATCCAGACACAGATGGACAACCTCTTCTGACCTCTATTACATAAGGACTCTGTGGAAACCAGAGGTTTGTAAAGAGAAATACAAAAGAAATGTAGTAATTCCATTATGACATGATCTGATTTTTTTTGCCAGTTTTTAGTTTTTACATCTGAGAGGTCAGGATAAAGCCTTCACTGCGACCTCTGTCTGGGGCACTTGTATTTCCAAGTTAGGTCCCTGTTAGAGCCTCTGGAAAGGATATGTCCTAATAGAGGTCTCTGGAGACTTTGCTTCTTGTTTTGTTGTTCTCAATTCAAAAGAATGCTCCAATTTCCCCTCCTTTAACTAGTAAATTGGGAAGTATTCTTGGGAGAAGCAAGGGCCTGTGGCAGAGTGGAAATCTCAGAGGAAATGGAGACTGCTCTAGACGCAGGCCTCATTCCAACGCYACCCCACATGTGTGAGGAAGRGAAACTGTGGACTGGGCTGGGCGTGGGGAGGCTGCAGAGGTGGGTCCCATGAGAATCCCACTTCCGAGTACTCTTAACAAGAGGCGAAGTTCTCCACAGTGCTTTTGTGCAGATAGAGAAGGGCCCATACTTTGTTGACAGGTATGTGTTTCCTCCCAAGAACCTCTCTCCAGATTTAGTGAAGTGAATCCCATAACACAACCCGTAGCCCCTTACACTTCACAAGCACAATAGGGAGGAGAACATAACAGGAGAGGAAGCCGGTGATGTGAATAGACATGATACCTCTGGATGACAATATCATAATGGAGTCCACTAATTTTACACACTGAACATACACTAATTAAAAAAGGACCTCCTAAAACTGGCAAACAGCATCAATAGAAGCCACAGCTGCAACAGTCTGAAGCACACCAGACTCGTTGTTCAGAACACTGCCCTCTGAAATTCTAACTGTCCACCCCTGTAAGATGCCAGGAGATTGTTTATTTTGCAGCTTAGTAAGTAGAGAGCAGGTGTCCAGGGAGAGCCTTCAAAATACAAACAGCCCCACTGCATAGCTAAATGGCTAGGGAGTGGACGTTTCTCTTGATTTAAAATGCCAACAAATAAATGAGGGAGAAATAATAGCACTGGAATGCCAACATTTTACAATGTTGAATGAATTAAGGATCTAATACCAAGTCTCCAGGGCTATGAACAATAAACACAGTGGGTCCCTCCAGGTGAGTGGAGCAGAATTTGTAAAGCAGTCTTCACTCGGAACAGTCAACATGGATTCTGACTATTCTTGGGTCCAATTACTAAAGCGTAGGAAATAGGAAAGGCAGACATTCATAACTGGCTCAGAGGGCTATTAAGAAAAGCAAGGAGGTTTTCTCTCTGCAGTAGTGGTTCTCAGCCATCCTCATGCCGCTACCTTCAAGACTGTTCCTCATGTTGTTACGGCCCTCAACCATAAAAGTATTTCCTTGCTCCTTTATAACTGTAACTTTGCTACTGTTATGAATTGTAATGTAAGCATCTGCTATGCAGGATATCTGATGTGTCTATGGGTTGAGAACCGCTGCTCTAATGGTTAGGGCAGTGCCTTGAATGAGGGTGAACACAAGTAGAACCTTTGGGCAAGCTGGCTGAGTTCTACTTGAGCAGACAGATTGAAAGAAAGGTTGCTAGAGCAGGGAGTTTGGATCGAGGTAGAGTGTGTTCTGAGCATGTGCACAGTCCTAGGTTTGCTTTCTAACACTAAAAATACAAGATGTGCTTTGTAATTAAGTAACACATTTGTTTATCTGCCATATCCTTCTTCGGACTTTGTATTCATGTCATTTTAATGATAAAGCAATATAAAATGATCAGTCTGAAGAGGGTTATGGCAAATTCCAGTTTGTAATAATATATATGCCCTGGGGAAGTGGGTAAATGCTCAGATCTAGGAGAAAAGAATGTAGAGGGGGTGGATAGGGTGGATTCCAGGAGTTATTCCAAGAGGCAAAGGGCAGCTTCAGCCTTTTGCTGGGAAATAGCAGCCATGATGTCCAGCTCAGGCTCTAGGGACCAGAGAATGGAGGGATTCTGGGAATTGTTGAGCTAAAAGAGAATCAATACTGATTGCAGTCTGGCCACCCTAAGATGTTAAAAGGCCTTTCATCAGCAACAATTCCTGCTGTGGAAACAGTCTGATCATCCTTCGAAAAGTTAATCTTCACATCACCACATTATCTAGCTACTCAGTTCCTAAAGAACTGATCAGCGGTGCTCTAACAAATACGTGAGCATCCATTTCATATCCCCAGAATGGGAATGATCCCAGTGTGCCGGCATGATGACCAGGTAATCAGATGGTGGCATGGACGTTTCCTGGACCTTTTTAGTGAGGAAAAGATGAAGAACACATGTGTACTACAACTCGGACAAACCTTGAAAACACCGCTCTAGTGGGAAAAAAACAGAATTGAAAGATTACATGTTGCATGAACCCACTTACATGCGTTACCTAGAGTAGGCAAATACACAGAGGAAGAGAAAGCCCATTTCCTGGGGCTCAGAAGGGGTGTGTGAGGGCCATGCTTAGTGGCTTRGTGGATCCTTTTAGGGTGATGTTTTCAGACATTACAGAAGTAGTAATTGTACGATAACATGAATATACTTAATACTCAATAACTTATACTTAATACYCAATAACTGAAATCAGTAAAAGGGAAATTTTCATGTCTGCTGTAATTATTAAACAATGTATGAATCTTGGTTAAAAATTTAAAAATTAATCATATCCTTTCACTTGTCTAATGTCTACTAGGGACCTCTCCTGTTTTATGACCTCTGCACACAAAAGACCAACAGTCTAACCTACAAGGCACTCAATCGAGTGCAGGGGACTCATATGAGGGGTGCACATAGAGCCAGAAGCACAAAGTAAAAAAGCAGTTACATTTGTTTCATATTTTTTTCAAAGTCACTTTCGGCCTTATTTCAAGGTTTTATTTTAGCAGAGTGGAAGAAACACAATTTTAACAGACGTAGGAGTCTCTTCCTCTTTTTCCAGGGTTGTCTCTGAATCTCTGGTACATACATAGCACCAAAACCTGAGAGATGGGTGCATGTGATGACACCTGCCAGCATCTGACACCCTCACAGACACCCAGAAGCCCAACCAGTCACTGGACCCCAAACCCTCTCTGCTGGGATTCTAGYGAAGGGCAGCCTACCCCTTTGTGGGCTTCCCGAGTCCTAGGCGTTGGCTAATTGTTTTGCATATGCTAATTTAATTTAATATATCACACCTTAAAAGTGGTTTTTTATCCCAATTCTGCAGAGGGAGGAAGCAAGAGGACATAGAAGTTACAGGACATGTGTAAGGTCACACAGGCTAGTGAAGACAGAACAGTAATGGGCCTCCTAGACTCGGCTCCTCAGTCTAAGAGTTTTAGCAAGTATATCACATTCACTTTGGATGCCCAACAAGCCTTGTTTCCCCTTACACAGAGGCTGAAGAAGCTTCTAGAAGCTTCTCTCTAGCTGCTTGTTCTAGGGGCTCTCTTTGCCAGCCAGGAATTCTTCCCAGAAATCAGGCACAAGGTCACCTGCTTTTCAGTTATCTTGCTTCATCCTTCCTACAAAATCCTTTTCTAGTCAGGTGAGGAGGGTGGGAGTCACTCTTTTTTGTTAATTTTGCTATTTTCTATGAACATTTTCTCTTGTTTTTAGTCCTTGGATTCTTTTTTTTTTTTTTTTAGAAACCAAAACAAGACATAGATTCCTTAGCATATTTATGGCAGTGGGGGGTGGGGTCGTGGGAGAAGTGAGAAGATGGGAACGGTCAATGGAGATAAAGAAGCTACTTGAAAAAGTTACAACTCACCTTGTTGGTTACAACCAACAACTTGGCTACAACTGTTAACAAAAGTTACAACTTTTAACTTGGTTAAAGCTAGATTAGGTATACCTAGGGTTTGGATCTGAAACAGCTCCAGGGATTTATGGGCTGAAGGACTGATCCCCAAATGCTTCCGTGCTAAGAGGTGACTGTGACATGGGGCTCTAACCTTCGCATAGGACAAATCTGACGATGTCTTCATAATTGAGCAGACTGCTGGGAAGTGACAGAAACTGAACCGAGCAGAACCTGTTGGAGCAAGGAGCTCCCTGAGACCATGCCCTGGGTGTGGCCTGTCCCTTCTGGCTCTCTCTTCTCCCTTTCCCTTCTGGCTGCCCTCAGGTGAGCAGCTCTGTTCTCTATCAGTGTCCACCAGGATGCTCTGCTTAGCACAGACCCATAAACAATGGAACCNCAATAACTGAAATCAGTAAAAGGGAAATTTTCATGTCTGCTGTAATTATTAAACAATGTATGAATCTTGGTTAAAAATTTAAAAATTAATCATATCCTTTCACTTGTCTAATGTCTACTAGGGACCTCTCCTGTTTTATGACCTCTGCACACAAAAGACCAACAGTCTAACCTACAAGGCACTCAATCGAGTGCAGGGGACTCATATGAGGGGTGCACATAGAGCCAGAAGCACAAAGTAAAAAAGCAGTTACATTTGTTTCATATTTTTTTCAAAGTCACTTTCGGCCTTATTTCAAGGTTTTATTTTAGCAGAGTGGAAGAAACACAATTTTAACAGACGTAGGAGTCTCTTCCTCTTTTTCCAGGGTTGTCTCTGAATCTCTGGTACATACATAGCACCAAAACCTGAGAGATGGGTGCATGTGATGACACCTGCCAGCATCTGACACCCTCACAGACACCCAGAAGCCCAACCAGTCACTGGACCCCAAACCCTCTCTGCTGGGATTCTAGYGAAGGGCAGCCTACCCCTTTGTGGGCTTCCCGAGTCCTAGGCGTTGGCTAATTGTTTTGCATATGCTAATTTAATTTAATATATCACACCTTAAAAGTGGTTTTTTATCCCAATTCTGCAGAGGGAGGAAGCAAGAGGACATAGAAGTTACAGGACATGTGTAAGGTCACACAGGCTAGTGAAGACAGAACAGTAATGGGCCTCCTAGACTCGGCTCCTCAGTCTAAGAGTTTTAGCAAGTATATCACATTCACTTTGGATGCCCAACAAGCCTTGTTTCCCCTTACACAGAGGCTGAAGAAGCTTCTAGAAGCTTCTCTCTAGCTGCTTGTTCTAGGGGCTCTCTTTGCCAGCCAGGAATTCTTCCCAGAAATCAGGCACAAGGTCACCTGCTTTTCAGTTATCTTGCTTCATCCTTCCTACAAAATCCTTTTCTAGTCAGGTGAGGAGGGTGGGAGTCACTCTTTTTTGTTAATTTTGCTATTTTCTATGAACATTTTCTCTTGTTTTTAGTCCTTGGATTCTTTTTTTTTTTTTTTTAGAAACCAAAACAAGACATAGATTCCTTAGCATATTTATGGCAGTGGGGGGTGGGGTCGTGGGAGAAGTGAGAAGATGGGAACGGTCAATGGAGATAAAGAAGCTACTTGAAAAAGTTACAACTCACCTTGTTGGTTACAACCAACAACTTGGCTACAACTGTTAACAAAAGTTACAACTTTTAACTTGGTTAAAGCTAGATTAGGTATACCTAGGGTTTGGATCTGAAACAGCTCCAGGGATTTATGGGCTGAAGGACTGATCCCCAAATGCTTCCGTGCTAAGAGGTGACTGTGACATGGGGCTCTAACCTTCGCATAGGACAAATCTGACGATGTCTTCATAATTGAGCAGACTGCTGGGAAGTGACAGAAACTGAACCGAGCAGAACCTGTTGGAGCAAGGAGCTCCCTGAGACCATGCCCTGGGTGTGGCCTGTCCCTTCTGGCTCTCTCTTCTCCCTTTCCCTTCTGGCTGCCCTCAGGTGAGCAGCTCTGTTCTCTATCAGTGTCCACCAGGATGCTCTGCTTAGCACAGACCCATAAACAATGGAACCYGCACTGGAAGCTYGGAGCCTGTGATCAATCTGCCTTCCTTTAAGTTGTTTTCTCGGCTCTTTTGTCAAATGGATGGAATGCTGGCCGACAAAGCCACCTTGCCTGCTGTATTTCTAAGTAGCCCCCTCGATGTCTTATGAGTGGTCCCAACTAACCACCAGCAGTGCTTTCTTCTTTTGCCTGGGATCTTTTACTCTCTGGTCTGTTGACCGCCACCTTGTCGTTAATGTTAATGTCACTTTAATCATTCTTCCTCTCTGTCACAGCACTAAGGGAGGAAAATTGTGTTTATTAAATCCAGGAGAGCCTTGGAAGCATGAAGACCTTAATTCCATGCCCCGAGTCTATGTAAAAAGACAGGCATGGCCTGCATGTCACTCTAGTGATGGACGGAGAGCCGGACTTGCTGTCGGGCTAGGATAGACCATTTGTGAGATCCAGGGAAAGTGGAATCTGTTTCCTTAAATCTGTTTTCTTTAAAGCCTAACACTTGCAGAGACAACAGAAGTGTCTTTGTCCGGCCTCAAGTGTAGGCCTCCAATTCTACTCTGTTCTTTCTTGTTCCTTTGCATTCATTAGATCATTTGGGCTCTCAACAGCCGGAGGATGTCTACAATGGAGTAGAACATCTCTACTGCCTTAAAGTTGATGCTCGTGCGAGTTACTGAGTTTGGGGATGGTTTTTTACATACCATTATTTTGGCAATGAGTGAGTGCCCAGCGAATGTTTGAATGTTGTCTCCCAGTATCTGTATTAAGCTGAATTCTCACATCTGTATTTAATGGTATTTTGAGAAAGGATCCTGAGGTGCACAAGATCGTCCCCTTTTGAACTGTGCTACAGTTTAGATCAGAATTCCCCCAAGGGTCCAGTGTAGCTTAAGGCTTGGTCCCTGAGTGGAGATGTTGGGAAACAGGGTTCAGTGGAAAGTGTTGAAGTCATTTGAGAGCATAAAGACTGTCTTCTGTGATGGACTTTTATACAGCTCTCGTGTGGTCCTTTTGGTAATTCTTGAGTGCCACTATAAAAGAAGAAAGCCTGACCCTTGCTTTCTGCTCCTGGCTCAAGATACAGCCACTTGCTTTTCCTCGCATCATGGCACTGACCATCATGAGACATAGCTAAAATGTAAGATGATGCAGGGCCATCTCCCAAACCCATGAGCTAAGGAAACCTGTTACTCATAAGTAGCTTCGTCTGGTATTTCACTGAAGTAACAAAAAAAGTGACTAATGCATTGAATTGCTTCCCTTGTGGATGACGGGGTTATGACAGGAATGACAAGCTTTCTTTGTCTTGAATGCTGTCTCACTAGGCGACAGTGTGGAGCCACAGGAAGGACCTCACCAGAGGCCAAACAGATGCTGGTATCAAGACCTTGGAGATCCTCATCTGCAGAACTGTGAGATAAACCTCTGTTGCAATCTGCTTCTAAGAGCTGCTTTTGCAAAAAGTATATGCGATAAAATGAGAATTTGAAACCATCCAATCTTGAGTTTCTTCCTTCCTTCCTTCCTTCTTTCTTTCTTCCTTCCTTCCTTCCTTTTTTTGTTTCTTTCCTTCCTTCCTTCTTTCTTTTCTTTCTGTCTCTCCTTTCTCTGTCTTTCTATCTCCTTCTTTCTTTCTCTCTCTGTCTCTCTGTGTCTCTGTCTCTGTCTCTGTCTCTGTCTCTGTCTCTCTCTCTCTCTCTCTCTCTCTCTCTTTTTTCTTGGAGACAGAGTCTCACTATGTAGCTCAGGCTGGCCTTGAACTCATGGAGAGCTGATCTCCCCAGCCTACTGTGCCATTATATCTGGCTTAATTATTTTTTATAACAATAGAAATCACATAAGATATCCTCCTGGTGTCACTGGGTATATCAACAACACTCTAAAGCAGGTTCCATTTGCCCCAGTAGCCGGTCATCGCAGAACAGACTTGATAATTATGTGTCTGKACRTGGACTTTTTTTCACTTTGTTTTGATATTTTTTTGCTCACTATGTTAAAATTTAGATTATTTTGGTTTTTACTCTGGGTTTTTTGTTGTTGTTTGGTTTTTTGTTCTTAGAGAGAAAGAAAGAGAGCACACACATGAATACTGAGCGTGAAGATGGATAGGCTGAGAGTTAGGGAGGATCTGGGAAGATTCGGGGGATGGGAAAGAATGATCTAAATATGTTGTGTGAAAAAATGATAAATTAAATCCTTAATAATATATTATATGCTCTAATACTCTTAGTATTTTGCAAAGTCCTGTGTGTTTTGCACTTTATCTGCACAAATTCCATCTACACTGGTACCCTGGCATACACCCATCCCCGAGGGACTTGACTGACCACTAAGGACACTTCCCTTAGAACACAAATGTAGGAGCCAGTGCTGGGGCCATTTTTGAGGGAACAGTGTGGAGCAGAGCCTTGGGAACTCATCTGAACATTGTAAAGCTCTTCTGGCCTCCCCCTAAAGCCTTGGGGCTAACTCACCTCTGCTCTTTCCTCTTTTGTAACAAAACGGTACCAGTGAGTTGGAGCAGAGACAGCACTGCGGGTGCTAGGACCTTGGACCTTAGCTTGAATAAAAAGCATACAGCTGTATGACAGTTGATATGCCTAGATTTTGTTTTTCACCAACAAGTCACGCATTCTTCAAGAAGCAAAACCAGGGCTAGTGAGATGACTCTGTGG
>BDUI01032163.1:11151-25614 GCA_002335545.1 Apodemus speciosus | reverse complement strand
AGAGAGAGAGAGAGAGAGAGAGAGAGAGAGAGAGAGAGAGAGAGAGAGAGAGAGAGAGAGAGACAGTGGTTTCTCCCAGGAAATGGCACAGGTATTAACAGCCTTTGCCCTTGTTCTGTGTGCTGGGACTGGGCAGAGGTCTCTGTGAGCTTTAATTCCCTCATTGGGAAGGTGAAAATCCCCACGCTACCTCCGTCTGAAATGAACCCTGAAAACCATASCATGCCAGGGACTCATTTGGGACCATCCTCACTCTCATCTTCAAAAACAGGACTCACCTGTAGTCCCAGCTACGCAGGCTGGAGGATTGTTGAGTATAACTAACACAGCCAGACTCTGTTTAAAAACAGAAGAGGCAAGCCTCTTCTGGGAGGTAGCCTCTAAGGAGGTAGAGGCAGGCAGATAGCTGTAAGTTCGAGGCCAGCCTGGTCTATAAAATGAGCTCCAGGCCAGCCAGGGCTAGCCAGAGAAACCCTGCCTCAAAAACAAACATCAACAAAAATAGGGTGCAGCTGCTTGCAGACAGGCCTTGCAGGTRGCTGTGGTGATGGGAATGACTTTAGTCCCAGGGAACCAGTAACAGGTCAGAGCAGTTCAGTYTGGCCACTCTCTGGACTTGATCAAGACAATGGCCTGACAGGGATTCCCACACCAAAGGCTGTRGCTGTGTTCCCCTCTGTTAGACTTCCCAATACCATGGCTATTGCCCAGACAATGGCTTCCCTCTTCCCTTCCACTGTCATAGGTCTCACATGCTGAGRACCTAGAGTCAGCCTTACAGAACTGAGGACTACTCACATGCCCAGACCCTGGCTGAATGCACACTCAGTCTGTTAACCACAGAAGCCCCTTGGATGACCCGTCCCCGTCCCTCCTACACAGTGCCCCTTAGGGATACAGCCCAGTCAACGCACTGGCTCAGCAAGGACAGCCCCACTTCACTGATGGAGAACAGAACAAGGTGCCTCTCTGCAGGCCACCTCAAGGAAGAGTGGCAGCCCAACCAGTACTTACACTGAATCACAACCTAAATGGTCCCTGGCTCCAGCGCCAGACTTCATCTGTTCTCCCAGTCCTTAACTTCTGGGAAAAAAGGTCTTGTTAGCCAGTGTGAACACTGAGTTCTTAGCCTCTCATGAGATGAGGAGCCTTCACCACACACTCCCCTGGCCTTCACTTAAGGTTCATCAAGAGCCCATAAACCAAAATCTGAAAGCGTGGGCAAAATAGATACATCCCTCCTTTAATTACAAAAAGCCCTAGAACTTTCTCATCAGAACTGAGCCAAAGCCAGGCAGGATAGCACATACCTACAACCTCGGCCCTTGGGAAGCAGAGGCAGGCGGATCTCTGAGTTCAAGACCAGCCTGGTCTACAAAGTGAGTTCCAGGACAGCCAGGGCTACACAGAGAAACCCTGTCTCAAAAACAAAACAAACCGAACTAACCCGGAAGCCAGGAGCCCAGGCAACAAATAGCAGTTTGGATTATGGAGCATTGGGGTGGAATCTTTGATCAGTTAGCCATCCTGGCTGTGCGGCTACCTTGAAAATCCGTTTCAGTCCCTCAAATGGGATTCAATCATTGTTTACAAGGAAACAAACAGAAGGCTAAGATTATCTATCCTTAAGAATTCAGTCACCTCGGGTTCTCCTCCAGCTGAAAGCCAATTTTGTTGTTGTTAATGAGTATCCTGTTCATGCTAATTCACACCCAGAATCCTAACAGACCAGCAGGATGAACTTAGCTGGTGTTGCTAAATTCTCTAGATGTGTGGAGGAAGCTGGGGCAGACAGAGCACAGYCCGTATCTGGTCTTGTCTTCTGGCCACCCCCTTCTGATCTGCCTTTCTCAAGCTTAGGTGAAATCCCCCACTAACCCAAACTCTTATTAGCTATTCTGGATGATGAGGGGGGAAGGGCACTAGAAATAACCTCACTGCTGGTTAGACAGAATTCAGAATGGTCTGCAGCGACCTGGACAGCCCTGGAGCATCTGCTAGCTCAAAAGGAAGTGGTTTGAAGAACCCAACACCRGCAAAAACGCCAGATCCCAGCACTCTGGCACTTGAGACCTTGTCTCTTCACAATGTTTGGCGCAGGATAGTTCTCATATACATAGCCAGTCTTCAAGCCCTTCCCTCTACGGGGAAATAACCCCAGCCTAACATGTCAGCCCCCCATCCCTTGTACTCCCATCATATTATCTACCAGGCTGCCTAATCAGATCTGGGAAGGACTTTCATGCTTGTTGCGATCTTTTTTTCTGTTGACTCCTTGGCAGCCTTTGAAGCAGGCTGGTAACTTGACTCCCTTTCCAAACTGTCATCACAGCAGTATCGTCAGCCTCATTAAAATTGATGTCAGYACAGCCTGGAGAAAGCTGAAGGCCACAGAAAAGGGCAGTGTTTTGTCGGTCTGTACAGCCCTCAGGATGCTAGGGTGGTATATCTCAACAGGAAGGAATACACCAGAGAAGGTTCCATCGTGYCTAGAAGTCTGAATGTGGGGCTGGACAGGTGGTTGTGTTCATTGTATAAGCCTTTAGAGTCCATCATTACAYGGGCTCCGGGTATCTACACCATCCTCGGGAAGACTGTMGTTCATCCCTGCAGCTGGGCTTCTGTTGCCGAAGTTAAGCCAAGGCAGGAACACAGGGTTTGTAGCGGGCCTTTTACCTAGGCCCTGTCAACAGGCCTCAGTGGCCTCCACATCTGCTGGCATTTCACTCAAGCATGGCCATGGCTAGTTAGATCTTGGGGCCCCACCGGAACTAGCCCAGGGTGCTATGTGTCACAGCTCCCACCCAGCAGACTTATTTTCCTAGCTGCTGGAAGTAAAAGCGCTCCATGACGGTTTCACTATAAACACTTCTAGAACTTTAGCTGCACCTTGAGTCGCATTCAAGATACAATCATGTCAGAGACTTCTGGTAGACCTGGTTTTAAAGAACAATCAAAATAGAAACCAAGCCCTGACTTAAGGATTACTCTAATATCTTAATGGCCAGATAGAGGCTGAGGCCAATACCACAGTAAATGCAGGAAAACCTTGGCCAACAAGTACTAAGGATCCTATCTGGTCCCCAGCACCACTTCCCAAACCCTCTAATTACAAGTCAAATCTTAGGTTCTTCTCAACCCCATCCTAACACCTCTCATCTATGTCACGGCCCTCCCTACTCTTGTCTCTAAAAAAGATTGTGTATGAATGCTTTGCCTGCCTTGAGTACTTGTGTACCTAGTGTCTGTCCTGGGGAGCTAGAACTGCAGKCATGAGGCAGTTGTGAGCAATCATACGGTTGCTGGAAACCCAACACTGGCCCTCTCCAAGAGCAGTCAAGTTCTCCTAACCATTGAGCCATCTCTCCAGCCCTGTCATTTCTTATTGCTGTGAACACTGAAGGCTGACTCTTCTCTGTAAGCTAACTTCTTGCTCAGTTAAGGAGCCTGGMAAATCCTAGGACAGACATTGTTCTATGAACTTYTAAAACAATTATCCAGTAACTGGTTTTGGTATTTGMCAAGGTCTGAGAATTATGTGCCTGAGTGTATGTGGAGGTAGTGGGGAGGAAAGCCTGTGTGCACTGGCCAGAAGAGAGCATCTAACCTCGGGCTGGCGTCACAGGCAATTTGGCAAGCCTCCCTGCTTGTTATGTGGGTGTTCGGATCCCAACTCTGGCACCTTCAGAGTGACCTGCCTGCCTGTGGGCAAGGCTCGTCAGAATTCCTGTTCAGACACCTGTCTTGACATCAAATCATGAGCTCAAGTCAGCCATGAGTATAACATACATGCTCCAGTCTTGTGTGAAGTCTATTCCCTTCAATTTTAGACTAAAAGGGACCCAGAAGTCAACATATGGTCAAGGTCTTCCCCCTTGACACATGTTCTGGTTTGCAATGTTTGCAGACTATTCAACTGCCGCATCGCCTTTTCTGCTGCTGCAGCTCTAACCTAGCACCTCATCCACACAGGCGGTGCTCTACCACTATTTCAGACTCCAACCCACTTTTAAGAAGCAGCTCACTTACTCTCCTGGGTCACTACTAGTGAGGATTCCAGTAGTGGGGGTCAAAGATCCTGCCTTTCCTCATGGCTAAGATACCAAAGACCGCCCAACGCAAGCTGGTTAGGAGCCTTAGAAATGTGAGCATACAACTAGGCTTTACCAAAGAGTAATGCATTTATTTTGCTTAGTCTTAGAAAATACGGTTTTGGCAGTTATCACACAATATGTCCTAAAAAAAAAAAAGAAAAGAAAGAAAAGAAAGAAAAATGAAAAGCATGAGAAAACAGACCCAAAATGTTAAGATTTTATTTACAAAGCTTTTCCTTGTTGTACAGAAAGTAAAAATGTTGTTACAATCGCAGTGTAACTGGCAGCCAGGACGGTCAACTCACCAATCACAGCTGTCACGATACAGCAAGAGTCTTACACGAAAACCTAACAACGTTTACAATTTTGTTGGGGCGAAGTCCCCAGGCTTGGTGGTGGATTACCAAGGGGCTAAAGGGAGGAAGGCGGAATGTCGCGGGAACTATTCTTTGGCTCTTTGGGCGGGGGTGTCCTGGGGCTTGTCACAGCTACCTTTTTAAAACAGCTACCAAATCCGTGAGCAGTCCAACCAATCCTCAACAGTTCTGTCTCTTGCAGGTTGTTTCGGGTCTTAATCATCGTCTCCTTCGTCATCTGTTTCTCTCTTTCTCTTTTCACCCTTCCCGCTTTCTTCCTCCTCTGTAGTGAAGAACAAGCTGGCATGAGAACATGGAGAGGGCTCCGCCCACCCCACCAATGGGCAGGACTCTGCCTAGCTCCGCYCCCGAGGTAGCCACTGGTGAGTAGCAAAGATATCAACGATGTGCATGGCACCAAATGCATAGGTCATCAGGGCCAGACAGGCAGAAGGCACGGTAGGTAGCACCGCAACTGGCACAGCTATTGAGGTTTTTAATACACAGCAAAAGCTCTGCTTAACCAGCCTGTTCCTAAGCCACACTCTTCACAAGTGAACCTTAGGCCAGGCACTTAAAAACCCCTTGACTCCTATTTCCTTACTCTTAAAGACAGAGGATAGGAACGACACAGGAAGTTATTCTAAGAGATCAACAAGATACCACCACGAGGCTTAGCATGAGACATGGGCACTGGAGGACTGCTCCCGATAAAGGCTGTCTACATGGGCCTGGTGTGCTGTGCTGCTGCACTCAGAGCTGGATCATCAGGACCCAGAAGAGCAGAGTGGCCAAGGGCATACTTCATATGCTCAATGTGACCCAAGTCTAACAGAGCCATMAATCTCTGGAAGGGAAGGCAGGAACACTGAGTTTAAGACAAGCCCAGCAACACAGTAAAATTCGACCTCAAAAAAACCAAAACCAAACCAAACCAAACCCTACCTTGAGGGCACTTTCGTCTAACTTTAAATGAGAAGGAAGTCAAAGTATAAGCATCACACCCACCTTCATCCTCATCTTCATCCTCATCTTCTTCATCTTCATCAACTTCTCCATCATGTCCAAAATCTTCTTCCTAAACAAGAGAATAGCTTAACATTATTAGGTTCTGTTTAAACACCTGGGCTAGCAAGACGCCTCAACCAGTTAAGACAGGCTTCGAAATCCTGGCAACCTAAGATGGATCACTGGAAGGCAGAGATGAAAGGGGAGAATCAAAAGAGACGAACTCAAAAGCCAACCCCTATGTCTCCATGTAGACTATGTCACGATTGTGACCATAACCATACAAATAAAACCAGATGTCACATCTCACAACTGTAATTCTAGCAACTGGGTACAGAGGACAGGAGGATCAGTGATTCAAAGCCAGCSTGGGTTACAGAAGCCCCTGATCACCAATTCCTCATAAAAAAAATAAAAGTGCAAAGAGGAATATTCTTCCAAATAGTTATAGCAAAACACCAGGGAGAAAACTGTTATTTTGCATACTTCCCTGCACAGAAATGCTGGTTGAACTTCATACACACAGACAAAATATAAATGTAGCCCAAAAACAGAGTATTTGTGGGGCTCTGGCTTAAGGAAAAAAAAAAAAGGAAAATTCAACACATTTTTACAATCTTACATTTCAGGATTGGTTCGGACAGATTTCTTTTTTTTTGTTTGTTTGTTTTTTGTGAGACAGGGTTTCTCTGTGTAGCCCTGGCTGTCCTGGAACTCACTCTGTAGACCAGGGAGGCCTCGAACTCAGAAATCCGCCTGCCTCTGCCGCCCAAGTGCTGGGATTACAGGCGTGCGCCACCACGCCCTGCTGGGACAGATTTCTTGCTGTAGTCATATGCTTTATATGGAGGGTGAGATGTAACCCAGGACCCTGTGCACACGGTTTTGAAGACAGTCCAGTTTAGCCCAGGCTGGTCTTGAGGTGGTGATCTTTCCTGCTTATAGGCATGTACTCTTTTTCTTACACAAAACTTAGCTGCTCTCTCAAGGTAGGAATACATTTAACTGTCAACTACAACCCAGCAGTTCGCAGTACTTTGAGCACACCGCTTCTCTGGTAATGTGAAAGGCAACTCRGAGACCTCAGGAGGCACATCTCTCATCTCAGGGAGACAAGAGCTGCCACCGYCAGCCTTCGCCTGCCTCTCTRACCCAGGCCCATCTCTGCCTTTACACCAGCAGGGAAGAACAGTTGTATTCACCTCCCCACTGACTTCATCTTCATCATCCTCTCCTTCTACATCCTCATCTTCGTCTTCATCTTCTTCATCTTCATCCTCTTCTTCCTCACCATCCTCATCTTCCTCTTCCTCTTCATCCTCTCCTTCTAAAAACAGTCCAAAAAAGAAATTACTAAGGATGACCATAATCCCAGCACTTGGGAAGCAGAAGCAGGTAGGTTGAGTTCAAGGCCAGCTATTCTTAGTTCTAGGACAGCCAAGGTTATAGAGAAATCCTAAAAACTGAAAAGGAAGGGAGGAGGGAGAGGGGAAAGGGAAGGACAGATAACCTTGATGACCCACAGGATCCTTCCTACCTGCAAATGTGAGAAMCCAAAGTCGACCTACAACAAGSTCCACTAACATCAGGAGAGACTTACAGCTCATCTTTTTCTGCCAGTCCTTAATTCCAAGAGAGTATCCATCCTAAAATCAAGAAGCTTCGAGTACTACATCTCCCTTCTTACTGATGACAGCTGACCTCCAGTTCAACAGGAGGCTTTCCACTTCTGCCATGCCTGAAAGTCTCAGCCCTGTCTTTAAAGGATAGCCTGGTGTGAGGGAATAAAGCTGCCTGAGGTAACTCCTGCCTCTCCAAACAAATAAGGCAAGCTGTGGTGATCTGAATGAAAGTGGCCCCCATCGGTCCATAGAGAGGGGCACTAATGRGGGTGTGGCCTTGGAGGAGTGTCACCGGGAGCAGGTACTTAGGTCTCAGAAGTTCAAGCTGGGCTTAATGGTTCTCACGTCTTTTTCTGCTGCTTTTCCTCAGCTCCTTCTCCAGCACCATGCCTGCCTGCGCCACCATGTTTCCCACCTAACGGACTAGATCTTTGAACTGTAAGCCAGTCCCACATATCAGTAAAACCCTAAGCAAGACAACATCCAATACTGTTTTTCCTTCTTTGCTTTCTTGGCCATTGCTATGTTGTATGTTCTAGAAAGCACTAATATTAAAGGCATGGAAGCTGGGCGATGGTGCAACCTTTATCCCAGCACTGGGAGGTAACTGCAAGTGGGATTCTGGATTTGAGGCCAGTCTGGTCTACAGAGTGAGTTCCAGGACAGACAGGGCTACACAGAGAAAAGCTGTCTTGAAAATCAAATATAAACAAAATAAAAATGATTAGCTTTCAATTTCAAAGACTACCCAGACTCACCCAAAAATGTCAAGGCACCTAAGCATACAAAAAACTTTGATTATTAAGAACAGCCCAACCTGTGAACCTGACTTCCATCTTTAGAGTGCTAGATTATGTGTGCCACCATACACACCTGAAAAACACCCCCCACACAAATTCCATGTTATACTTGAGATCATACTTTAATTTATAAGTTAAAAAAACAAACAAAAAAGCACAATCTAAGAATATATCTTGAAGCTTGTAGGTCAGGCACTGAGCTTGGAAGGATAGTAGGCAGAGTCAAGGAGACAAGGGAATAATGAACTAAGCACATAAAGGATTCCAGTGGCCTGCATGAAGTAGCCGTTGACCAAATAGATATACACAACCCACTTGCTAATAAAACCGCTTCATTTCTGAGCATTTTAGGCTCAAGTGCTCACAGTTTATAAACACGCGCCCGCGCTCATGCATACTCACACTCAAGGATCCTGAGCAGCAGCAGCCATCGGGACTGCAGAGCAGAGGTCGGTCACATGACGCCCAGTCTACCCACCTTCATCCTCGTCCTCTTTGTCCACGCCGTCCACCTCCCCCTCCGAGTCGGGGGCTTCCTCGACACTGTCCACCTCCACGTCCGAGTCGGGGGCTTCCTGGTCCTCTCGGTCATAGCCATCCAGATAGGAYAGCTGGGGCAGGAGCCTGAAGACAGTTTCTCGGTAATCACTCCGGTTAGTGACCTCACAGCCGAACAGATCCAGGCTTTTCAGACAGTCCAACCTTTTCTAAAGTGAAGAATCAAAAAACACGATTCCTAAATAAAGACCTTGTCACCAAACCAGTTTCAAGAGGCAAAACTCTAGGCTTCCCACTGATCAGCTGCTACCTAGCCATCCCTGTACACAGGAAAACCTCAGTTTTGTGTTGCTTTCTTAACAAGCCACCTTCCCCTCCTGCTCTGRCTCCCCTGAGAAGCGTCTTCCTGGCAGCACTAGGAGTTTGAGTGTGGCCTAGCTGAGATGTACACACAGCCCGCCCATGAAAGTGGAATGAGACCTGGTATGAGGTGTGCCAGCGTGGGYAGAAGGGTATACAAGAGCTTAGATTTCAGGAACAAAGAAACCCTACGCTCCTCTGTCTTTAAGATCTCTAGAAGAGGTTAACATTACCAGACTCTCTAGAACAGCATGGAGAACCCATAGTGCACCACCCCCTCTAATTGTTCTAAAATTAAGATAAAGTCTGGTGCTCTTCCAAAATTAAACAAAACCCATCAATATAGGGGGCAGGGATGTAGCTCATTTGGTCGAGTATTTGTGCAGAGCCATAGCTCTGATCCAACACTGTATCACAAGTGGCAGTGCAGGCCTTGGTACACAGGAGGCTAGCAGGTCAAAGTCATGGCCAGCTACATGAGACTGCTCATTCAAAAAGCTCTAACAAATCCAACAGTAACACTTCATATGCAAAGTCACTGCCACGTTCACACAACCCAGAAGAAATAGGTATGCAACAGAACTTTGCTTTCAGAACCAAAGGTGCCTCTGTAATTCTCTGCTTTGAAAGTTGGCTTTAAAATCCAGAATGTGACTGACAGCAACCAGTGTACTGCCTTAAATGGCTCATTAGCTATTTCTGTAAACTAAAATTTTTGGGATTTTTAAAAATACTTCCTGAGATCCATCTCCTGCCTTTGCCTCGGCCTCAAGCGCTAGGAGTTAAGACATGTACCACCATGCCCAGCTAAAATAAACTCTTACTGCCATACAACATTCATCTGCCCATCTATCTACCACACACATCTCCTTTAAGACTATACTGACTGACAGCAGCTATGATACAAAMTGGGACCCACAAAGCTTCACGTTTTCATTAGCTGACTCTTCATGGAGAGGGCTGCTAGCCCTTACAGAAAATCCTATGATCAGGAAAAGGCTCACAAAAGCTTTATTCTCAGAGTAGAACATAGAACCAGGGAAAGTTCAGCAGCAGGAGTACAGGCAGATGTCATACCCACCTGAACATGCAATGTAAAATCATAAAACAGTCTGTCCATAATTTACTCCCAATGGCCAAGTCCCTGCTGTCTCAAGGCAGGCAGGCAGGCAGGCAGGCAGGCCAGGCCCAGCCCTGCCAGTTCTAGGGGTGGCTGATTTTCTAGCAGGCAACTTTCAGATTAGGTTTCCTATTGGGCGGGCCCTGACCTTAGAAACTCGGGTATGAATTCTTACCAATGAGGAAAAAAATGCAGTAATACTACCCCAAATAACCAGCACAGCTTGTTTACTAGCTTTCTGTAGATCCTTTCTTTGCTGCCTAGTAGCCCAGAACTGCTGAGCCTCCCTCCACCCCATCTAAAGATCTATTACCCAGTAAGACATACCAGAAAACAAATGCACGCAGCCTCCTATTAGTCTACTGTCCTCCTCCTCCTCCACACTTTTCCCTGAAGTGTATGTCTCACCATGTAGCCTTTATCGGCTGCCCTTTGACTCAGTTCTCTTGCTTTGGCCCTTCAGGAAGCTGGCAGGACAGCATACACCACCACCACCACCATTGGATTGACTACAAATTGCTTACTTAATGAACTGGGGCATTGCTTAATCTACTGTACAGGTCCATCGAGGCTGTTCCGTGTCTGAGCTGTGGAAATTCTAGATGTTTGCTTCTTGACAAAGCACCATTATCAAATAATTTGAATATGCCAAACAGTATGGTAAGAAAGGAAATAAAAGCAAGTTCACAACAACAACCCCCATATAACTACAGTATTCTGCAATTGTTTTAAAGCGATAAAGTGAATTTATAGGCCAACAGGCTCAGAATACAGATTACACATGATCCCGATGTAATGTGTAAACACTGCTAAAAACTTAACAACTGTACCATGCTGGAAACTTGGCCTAAACTAATAGGCTAGCCATAATAAACATTAAACATTTTATTAACAATAATTTTGCTTGCCTTCTTAGAATTTAGAAGGGCTTTGGGGGATGGTTTGGATGGCCCAGGTCTCTTAAAAAAGGTGTCCCAGGAAGTTTGAACTGCTGCCTTCTTTGTCTCTCGTTAATGTCCCTGTAGCAAGCAGAGGCATTCACAATCATTGCATTGACTGTCAAGGCTGGGCTCACGGCAGTGTTCACGATGTGTGGTGATGAGGATGAAGATGGTATTTCCCCACTCTAAAACGCTCACAAGTCAACCCTGGGCCCAGAGTCTCCCCCTCACCATCTGTACAGGTTTTCCTTATTCCAAGTGAGAACCAGAAGACCAAACTAGCTCAGGCTTTTCTTTTTTTTCAAGGTTTTTTTCCTGCGTATCCCTGGCTGTCCTGAAAGCAGCTCTGTAGACCAGGCTGACCCTGAGCACAAAGCTTCTCTGCCTCCCTCCCAAGCACTGAGCTCACAGRTGTGAGCCACCACTGCCCAGGCTCCGGCTTTYCTAAGCAGCCTGACGTGTTATGTAGAGCATGGCAGCTCTGCCACAAGTTGTGTCACCAAGCCTTAGCTTCTAATGTAAAACAAGGACCATACTATTTCCATCCACTTCATAGGGACTTTTTCAACAACTACTATAGGAACTATGTACGTCTGATACAGTGGTACAAGCATACGACAAAGATTCCTTCTCTTCCTTCACTGTCTTGAGACTGTAATCTGTACAGATTGGGAACACTCACACTGGCTTCCCAGAGGATTCAGGTCTCCAAGACAATCGGGAGCAGCTAGCTGGTTATCCAGCAAGGAAAGCTCCTCTCTGGTCCTGTTTAACACCCCCACCCCCACATATATACACACCTGTGTAGGGGGATGCTATTCTTCAGCTTGGAGTAGCCCAGAATTAAGATAACTTCTACCAAGCAATAAAAAGATGCTTGGCACAGACCAGGGAGAGTATTAGTATGAATATTCCTATGGGAATTCCATTTTACTGAAATTTAGGTGTGGAGTCAATTTATATGTACAAACACATCCCAGAGGCAAAATAAAATTAAGTGAATTTAAACTTGATCCTGATATTAATTCCAAACAATTGTTAAAGCTCTCTAAGCTCAGTTTCCTCTCTAAATAAGACAGCCATTCTCTATTCTCTGGGCTCCAAGTCTACAATGGACAAATATTAAATCTCCCTGGATATAGCAGATTGCAATGCATATATCTTTAACTTGGTAACAGGCTGCTTTATACAGAAAGAATAAAACTAGTAAAACTGGCGGAGAGCGAGCATGTARTGATGCATAGCAGAAAAAAGATCTGCAGAAAAAAAGGTAAGAAACAGGTTCAACAWGTCTACAACAAATGGAGGCTCAAACACAAAGATATACATACATAAAGGAACCCAGCAGATTATGACTGCTTCACATTTTTGATTGTTGAAAGGGACGGGGACCACTTTAATTATACCAGGACATCGGCACTGAAAGAAACCACAAGCTAACTGTCTTCCTCCTGAGCATCAAGAGCAGGGGTTTGGCTTTTTTGTTGTTGTTTTGCTTGGCAGGGTTTTTAACTAGGTCAAGGCTAGTCTCAGACTTGCTACCTGTGGCGGATGACCCTGAACTCTTGATCCTCTGGGGATTACAGGCATGTGCCAATGTGATTTAAGGAACCCAGGGCTTCCCGCATTCTGAGCAAGCACTCTGCTGTTTGAACCAACCCTGCAGCCCCAATAAAGCATTCTTGCAGTGAGGTAAAGCCCAGTATTTAATAGCCGACACCACCAGCTGTCTAACACACACAAGTCCTGCCTGCGGGGCTGCCTCTCTGCATTAGCCCTGCCTCCAGAACCGCCACACTGCTGCGCTCTCACTGCAACAGGCTCCCAGTTTACAGAACAAATCATCTACTTCTTCACTGTCCTCTATGAATGAAGTCCTCGCTGTTCAGTCTGTTGAAGGTCAGATCACATGCTTACAACCCAAAAAGCACTTATATTTTCTCTTTAATGTACCTACAACTGCTCTTCCAAAAATTGTTGAGTTCAAATCCCAGCAACTACATGATGGCTCACAATCATCTGTAGTTGAGATCTGATGCCCTCTTCTGGGATGTCTGAAGACAGCTACAGTGTACTTACATATAATAAGTAAATAAATCTTTAAAAAAGGATTGGTGAGATGGCTCAGCAATTAAGAGCACTAACCTCCAAAGTCCCGAGTTCAAATCCCAGCAACCACATGGTGGCTCACAACCATACACAATGAAATCTGACGCCCTCTTCTAGAGTATCTGAAGGCAGCTACGGTGTACTTACATATAATAAACAAATAAATCTTAAAAAAAAAAAAAAGACCGAAGGTGTTTCTAGTAGGAAAACTTAGCAGACACGCTTAAAGCTAAGATAACCATGTTTGAAATTCTCCATACACCAGTTTCAGTCAGGAGAAAAAGCCCCAGGAATATATCAGGAGACTTTAAAAGCCACTCCGAGAAGAGTACAAGGCCATTACTTTTCCAGCTAACTATTCTTCCCAATCATTTCACCCACTGGAAATATGACAATGAGATGACAACAACCCACTCTAAAGTGTCGACCACTCACCAAGGGCTCCAAGGTGCTGATATCTTTCAGGTTATTTCCACTTAGGTTCAGATGTGTGAGGCTTGGAAGTTCTTCTGCTAGTCTGTCCAGACCTCCGAAGATTCTATTTTCACTGAGCTCAAGCTAACGGAAACACAGACAAACAGAAACCACTTACTACCAAATTGAGGCAAAAAGCACATTCTTCTAACAAAAACAAACAGTAGCAGCAAAGTTCTCCAAGAGCTGGTGAATGACTCCTCAGGTAAAGACATGTGCTGCCAAGACTGACAGATCAAGTTCAACTCTGGCACCCAACCCACTTGGTGAAGACCTGAGACTCCTCTAGGGTGTTCTCTGATTTCTACATATGCAGGATGGAAGCCCTGTTCTATCCGGTTATAAACACTATTTTATTTGATTAACTCCAAATTATGTAGTTTATACATTCCAGGAACATTTGGGATGAGTTAGGCAGATATGCCAGAAAATGGGAATTTGTTTTGTCTTGTTTTTTTTTTAAATTTTGTGTTGTGTTGTGTATACACACCATGTGCATGCAGTTATCTGTGGAGGCCAGAAGAGGGCATCGGATCCCCTGTGCAAGGCCCCAGAGTCTGTGAATCCTGATCTCCAGAGGCGCTACCTTCCACAGTAAACTGCTTTAGTTTCTCAGCCATTCTATGCAACTTAGAGACCTTGCCTCAAAGTTTCAAAAGTTATGTATAAAAGAGCTTCCCATGGCTCAGTGGTAATGTGTTTATTTAGAGTCATCTGAACTCTAAATTCAATCCCCAACAAGTCAAAACACAGAAAACATCAACAGGGAAACTAAACAAACAGCACTGCTTCATGAATAAAGTCTTTAGCATGCTATAAAACACTCTGATACAGAAGCAATGGCCACAATTTTAGAATGCTAGCCTAGGAGGGCAGATGAGAGAGGCTTCTATAAATAAAGGCATGCCACAAGCCTGGCAACCAGTCTCCAGGAGGAGAATGGAATCCCAAGTTGTTCTCTGACAGTCACGAAAGCTGTGGTTTACCCCACCCACCAAAAGAGAGCAAACAACAACAAACCCTGCTTGTCTACAATTAATAAAGATGAAAGCTTTGGATCTCCTGATTTTTTTTTTTTTTT
>BDUI01032162.1:0-15014 GCA_002335545.1 Apodemus speciosus | reverse complement strand
TAAGTAGAAATACCCTTAATAGTTAAAAAAATTAATATATATCAATGTTGAATTCATATGAAGAGACAGGGGAATATAGGTATATTTACCCACGGAGATATTAATATCCAAAGAAGAAAGATATGAGAATTGATATAAATGTTTCAAGGGTACATAGATAATAAATAAATCCAGGCCTTTGATCTCAATACTTGAGAGACAAAGAGACAGAAAGGTTCCTTGTGAGTTCAAGGCCAGTCTAATCTACAGAGCAAATCCAGGTCAGCCTGGGCTACACATAGAAACCATATCTCAATAAATAATAATAATTGTTTTTAACTGTTTTAAATTATCAAAATGAAGATAGCTATAAGTTCAATGGTTGTGGTGATATGGTACATCTTCTTTGAGAGAGGTCAAAATAGAGAACACTTAAATAGTAAAGGTGCTGCTGGATTGAATCAGTTTATACTTTTTTTAAAAAAAAGATTATTTATTTTATGTATATGAGCACACTGTAGCTGTCTTCAGACTCACCAGAAGAGGGCATCAGACCCCATTTCAGATGGTTGTGAGCCACCATGAGGTTGCTGGGAATTGAACTGAGGACCTCTGGAAGAACAGTCAGTGTTCTTAACCACTGAACCATCTTACCTCTCCACCCCTCCCCCAGTCTATACTTTTAATGACTTCAAACTGCTGGATCAAAGGCATTCTATGTTGGGAGAGAGGGTCTAGGTTTGTGTTAACAGGAAAGAGGAAAAAGCTTTGGATTCCTTCCAAAATTATAAAAATCAGATTAGATACAGAAAGACCCCTGAAGATCTTGGCTACAGGAAAAAAAAGATCAAGAACACCAAACAGAATAGGTAATATGATTTGCTGATCTCTCTACATGTTAACAGCCCTGAGACTGGCTGAGACATGAAAATATCTCTAGTCAGAACTTCTGCTATACATAGCCAATAGATCTTGTTTGCTACAAAGTCCCCAGAATTAATTCATCATGCCATCCTTTCATATGGCATGAGTGGGGATTTATAGTGTAGTTTGATTATATAATCAAACGAACTTGTAAGGAAGTTCTCCTCGAAGAGCAGAAAATCATCCTTAATTTATCTGTGCACCTTGCACATGCCATACAAATGTCTTCATAGAACTATGTTGTAGAAATGATTTAATCCTGACCCGGTGTTTCTACCCCAACCTTGGACTCTTTAGTTCCTGGATAAAATGCACACATACAATAAGCCTTAAACAATGCAAGAGCTGGGTGGATGCCTACCCTCTATGTTATTAAAAATCTATTTTCCTATCAATAACCCCAAATTATTATTTACTATGTTTCATCTCAACTGCTCTTAACTCCAATTGGCCAGCCCTCATGGCTTACCTAACCCATGGTGGCTTCTCTTCTTTCTGCACCTTCTTCTGTCTTTGTTGTTCTCCTCTGACTCCAATCCTGGGAAACCTAAATCCTGCCTATCTCTTTTCTGCCCAATTATTGACTGTTGGCATATTTATTTACTATTCAGAAATAATTTGGGGGCAGGGTCTCTTAGTGTTTACATGCTGACTCTCATCTCTGAGGCAACCAGTATACCTAAGTTTAAGATTTTTTTCCAGGGCATGGTGGCCTTAAATTCTTAGAGATACACTTGTCTCTGCCTCCTGAGTATTGGAATTAAAGGTATGATAAAACCTTATCCACTTTGATTAGTTTTTTAGGGACATTTTTACTTTTCTATTGGTGTGATAAACACCATGACCAAGGCAAGTTATAGAAAGAAGGATTTATTTGGGATTTACGGTTCCACAGGGATTGAGGCCATCACCAAGTGGGGAGCTTGGAAGGTAGGCATGGTTCTGGAGCAGCAGCTGAGAGCTCACATCTCAATCTGCAAACCAGAAGTACAGAAATGTCATTTGATTATAACGAAAAGCTGGAGTCTTTTGAAACCCCAAAGTCAGCCTCCAGTGATTTACTTCTTCCCGGAAGGCCACACTTTCTAATACTTCCCCACCCTGAAAAAGCTACCAACTGGAGACCTGAGACTTATGGGAGGACATCTCATTCAAACCACCACAGGGATGTTGACTTAGATAAAACCCAGGGTTCTTGGCTCTTACACAGAAAGAATTTCAGGAGAAGCCAATATGAAACTGAGTTTTGATTTATTAAAAACAGAAAAAAAGGGGGCTAGGGAAATAGCTTAGTGATCAAAAGTCTATATGGCTCTTGTGGGTGATCCAAATTCAGTTGCCAGCATCTACTGGTAATTCCAACTCCAGGGGATCCCATCCATCTGGTCTCTGAGGACACATGCATTCAGGTACACTTACCCACATAGACATGCACCATATACATAACTAAAAACAACAAAAAAGTGCTTGAAAAAAGAATAAATCATACCTGAGAACATGTAGGCTTCTGACAGAAGAGTCACAGTTTATTAAAATGCTTTTTTTTTTTTAAAGCAGGGCCTCACTTTGTAGCTTTTGCTGTCCTGGAACTCACTTTGTAGACCAGGCTGGCTTCAAACTCCCAGATCTACCTGCCTTGGCTTCCTGAGTGCTGGGATAAGGTGTGGGCCACCACATCCAGCTAAAAATGCATTTTGACATAGATTTTAAATATAGCGGTTAGGGACGATGCTCTTAGGGAAAGAATAAGGTATACTCAAGGGGCAAGGTATGGGTTTCTCAAGGATGGTAGAAGGATGGCTGGTTGGCTTGCCCTTGGAAGGCTTTGGTCTCTCCTGGCAGTGACATTTCCTGTTCTACAGCTTTCTTGGGTGTCTTTACACCATAGCAGGTGCCTTTCCCCTTCTGAAACTAAGACAAGAATGTCTACAACCACTTCTTTCAGTACTACATGAACAGGTTTGCAGGTTGGAAGTCTAAGACCATGCTTCTTGGCAGGGTTGCTTTTTCCTGAGGCCTTGACTTGTGGCCTTTCCTCTGGATGCAGATTCCTTGGTGGTTTCCATTACTTGCTCACTTTGTTCTGCACTTAGATCAGTTATTGTCCCTCCCCTCCATTTCTAGGCTTCTACACATTGACTTATTAGGCACTTCTCTTATTTTCTGTTGTGACTATATTCCTTTGGATAGCTGAATTACTTGGCTGTCATTTCGGCAGAGTTTGAAGGAGGAGCAAGGGCTAATCATGTGTCCCATTTCCCATGTGTCATTCAAGGGACTTCTGAATTCACCTCAGCTCCCAATCTGCTTCTCTCTGAAAGGGTACTACTCCCCTACTATACAGCCCAAACTCAGGGCCACCTTGCTTCTCCCAATTGTCAAATCCTCCTCCTTGTGATTTTAGGCCACAACTGAAGCAAGGGCTCTGCTTGTTTCTATTTTCTCAGCCTCTATCCATCCATCCATCTATCCATCCATCCATCCATCCATCCATCCATCCATCCATCCATCCATCCATTCAACCAACCTGTCTATATATCTGTGGTGGTTTGAATATGCTTGGGCCAGTGAGTGGCACTATTAGGTGTGACCTTGTAGGAGGAAGTGTGTCACTATGGAGGTGGGCTTTGAGACTATCCTCCTAGATGCCTAGAAGGTAGTAGTCTGTTCCTGGCTTCCTTCAGATGAAGATGTAGCACTCTTAGCTCCTTCTCTAGCATAATGTCTGCCTAGATGCTGCCATGCTTCCTGCCATGGTGATAATGGACTTAACCTCTGGAACATAAGCCAGCCCCACTTAAATGTTATCCTTTATAAGAGTTGCCTTGGTTATAGTGTCTCTTCAGAGCAATGGAAACCCTAAGACAGTATCTATCTATAATCTATCATTTTCCTTCCATTATCTACTATCTATAAATAATCTTTCCTGTATCATCTATGAAACTACTATGTTTTTTTTTCTTTTTGGATTTTTGAGAAAGGGTCCTTTTGGATTTTTGAGAGTACAGTGGGTAGCCCAAGCTGGCTTCAAACTTGTGCCAATCCTCCTGCTTCAACAGCTCACGTGCTGGGATTATAGGCCTGAGCCACCATGCCTGACTAATTTATTATTCTATCAATTCATCACCTATTTATCTTAATAGCAATCTATGTATCTGTCTATCCATCTACTAACCACTTGTTTTGTAGTGAAATCCACACAAGTCTCTTTGAAGTACATGGTTCAGTGATGTTTTGTAAATTTGCAATGTTGCACAACTATTACCTTTGTTGTTCCAGAACATTTTCATCATCCCCCCCCAAAGAAACCTTGTATTCATTAAACAATCTCTCCCCATATCTATTCTCCCAACCCCCACAGTCCTGGCAACTGTTCATTTGCTTTATGTTGTTATGGATTTGTCTGTTCTGGATATTTCATTTAAATGCAATCATATAATACTTGGACCTGTGTGCTTGGCTTCTTTATGTTAGTAACGCATGTTTAATGTTCGTGTATATTGTAGCATGTGTCACTGTTTCACAGCCTTTTATGGTCAAATAATGTTTTATTGTATGCATGTTTGTCCATCTGTTACTGGGTACTCAGGCTTCTGTAGATACTGTGTAGAATCTACATCTACACAGTAAACATCTACATGAGTTTCTGACTTGGTTCTTTTGGTATGACTTGAGGGTGGGAATATGGGCAGTGTGGGAATTCAGCTTAGCTTTACAAGAACATCCCCCTCTCCTAGTAGCAGTTTCCTGGCCTATCTCCAGCAAGTGTCCATACACAATTCCATGACCTGCTTTATGCAGAACCCAAGACCATTCTCATCCTACATAGATCCCCTCAGTGACCTTTTGCCTCAGTCCAGGCCTTTCCTTCCCTCTGTACTGGATATCTTTCTCTGGACATATCCCTGGGCCTTTGGACAAGCTTTTCCCTCTTCCTAGAAGGTTCAGAAGCACAAGTGCAACTCAATCCAGGAATCACTTCTTTCCTGTGACTCTCTTGGTGCTCAATTTACCTCCCTGGCATCTCACTGGGTTTCTTTAAAAAAAAAAAAAAGATTTATTTATTTTTGTATCTAAGTATGTAAGTGGCTGTCTTCAGATGCACCAGAAGAGGGTGTCAGATTTCTTTTACAGATGGTTGTGAGCCACCATGTGGTTGCTGGGATTTGAACTCAGGACCTTTAAAAGGGCAGTCAGTTCTCTTAACCACTTAGTCATCCCACTCTAGGTTTCTATATCATTGCTTTCTGCACCCCCCCCCCTTCAGGGACTTGGCAGGGGTATCCTCTCAAGCAAGGAGTCCAAAGTCTTATTTGAGGCCTCATTAAAGGGCCTCAAGTATTATTTTACAGCAATGATTGTTAACTCTGCCTCCCTAGGGTACAAAAGGTATAAGCAGAGAACACTGACTCTTTTGAGTCCCATGGGGCTAGCAACTGACTAGGTTCTCACTTGGGCCCACGTTTGGGAGCAGGTCTCTTTTTCTCCCAACAACATTCTGACCTCTCCACAGAACTTTTGTTATTGTTGCCTGTCTTTTTGAGACAGGGTCTCACTATGCAGCCCTGGCTGTTTTGAAACTCACTACATAGATGAGACCTTGAACTCACAGAGATTCAACCGCCTCTGCTTCCAGAGTGTGGAGATTAAAGGCACCACCATGCCTGGCTTACTCCCCAGAACTATGACACACCAAGTTCAGGAGGCAGGATTGTACTTTCCATAGGTTTTTACTGAGAGGACTGAGGGGGGTATCCGAGCTAGAGGGCTGAAGGCCCAGGAAAGGCACAGAGTGGCAGTAGGGTATGTGTGTGTGTGTGTGTGTGTGTGTGTGGGGTCTCTCTCTTGATGAGGGCTGGCTTAGCAGACACAGCACCTCCTGTGACCCCTCTTTGGCACTGACCTGGGAACATGGTGCCCTCACTCCTGCCTAGCTAGCAGAGGGCACCCCCAGTGGCAACTGGCAGTATAGGCTGGTGAGGGGCCAGGTTTGGCACCAGAGACTGGGTAGATTAAAGGGAACCACCCAGTCTCTTCCTGTACTGGCAGGGTACTCATGTTGGCAATTTGGACAGCTATAAACTGGGAGTCCAATAAATTAGGTTGTAGAGGTGGAGGAGTGGGAGGGCCAGGGCTACATTCTCTTCATGGCTCAGGAGGAACACTGCTATTCTGGGGGTAACCATGGGAAGGGCACACTTTGGACCCTGTCTAATCCTGGGCCCCATTAGGCTCTTTTCATGGCAGGGGGTGTCCTGTGGAACAGGGGCATTGGCTGGCCACCCTAGGGGATGGCAATAAAGGGATAGATCAAAGCAATGACAAGGATTTGGGTTTCAGGAGGGATGTGACCTTCAACCACCAGGCTGTCACACATTCTGGCTGCTGGCAGTAAGGGGGCCACTCCTGCTTCCTTCCCATGGCTCAGCCATACTGGTGTAGAGTCAGGACTGAGGCCTGCCAAACCCTCCATCCTTCCCCAGAGAAAAGTAAAGGACACGTTGCCCTGAACAGGGCACAGTTCCTGGAGCAGACCCCAGAGTGAAGGTAGAATGCAGAGTGTCCTCATTCATATCTACTTGCCCCAGAGTGGGGTCTTCAGGGAATGCAGGTAATTGGCTAGGAGACTTAGGATGGGGAAGGCATGCAGGGCAGTGAGTGGGGGAGCTACAGCTTCCTTCATGTGATCCGAGAGCCTGGAGAAGTGTGGGAGCTGGGGATAAGGTCCCCAGTCAAGTGGGGATGCCTGGGACCAGGGGTTGAATTGGGGCTGCAGCTTCGCCAAGGATCTGGCGGAGTTCTTGAAGGCGCTGCTGCATCTTGGGGATGCCTGCCAGTTGCTGCTCCAGGCGCTGCTTCTCTTCAGTCAGGCTAAGGCGGGCAGCAGAATCCAGCTTCTCAAACTTCCAGCCTCCCTCCCCATCAAACTGCAGCAAGTGTGTGTGGTACTTCCTGAACAGGACAGGGATAGAAAGCTGTCACAGCTGCTTTCCCACTTCAGGTGGCAGTCATACCCACATTTCCAAGAGCACCTACCATAGGGAGGGTCGATGGGTGATGGAGAGCAGTGCGATACCAGCATCTTTGGCTGCTTGGAAGATCTTGCCTTCCACATCAATGCTCACGGCACTAGTGCACTCATCCAGGAGGGCGTACTTGGGCCTTAGGGTGGGGGTGGGTGAAGGGGAAAGCTGTGAATTCCCTACCACTGTCCAACTTCCAGATCCTGGCCAATCACTTGTGACCCATAGCCCCGCTGCACTGGGGGAGAGCTGGGGGAAGAGGTGAAGCTTCTTCAGGTAGCTGTCTTCCTCCTACTGGGAAGCACTCATTTTTTTCTCTCTTGTTGGGTCTAAATTACTAAATGTTCTTGAAAGTCACTGCAGTGCTCACCTGTGGTAGAACATGCGCGCCATACCAATCCTCTGCTTCTCACCTCCAGACAGGACGTCCTTCCAGTCACACACTGCCTCCCAACCTGGGCAGGAGGTGAAGGACTCAGCTCAATTCAACAGAAGCCCAATGGGAGTCTGGGTAGGGTCAGGGTTAAATGAGACACCTTTGACCCTGGCAGAACTTGTCTGGCTGCAGACTTCTGTTCTGTGTCCTCATCTGCCTGTAACACTAATAACTGAAAGGCTTGGAACAAAAATTTTCTCCCCCACAAAACACATGCTGCAGTCTTACCCCCGGTAGGATTTTGAGAGACAATCTTTCCAAATGTGCTCAGGTTGAGTTCAAGAGGGTGAACCCTAATCCAGTATAACTGGTACCTTTATAGAAAATAGAAATTTAAACAGAGAGACATGGATAGAGGGAAGATGTTTTGAAGACACACAGCGAGAAGTTGGTTCACTACTAGTTGAGCAGAGTCCCTTGGTATGTTCTTCCTCATAGTCTGTGAAGGAGCTAGCATTGCCACACCCAAATCTGACTCCAGAATGCCAGGAAACAAAGTCCTCTGTTGAAGCTAGTGAGTCTGCAGCTCTTAGTCATGGCAGTTCCAGGACACCTAATGGGTTGCCAGGGAAGAACCTGTCAACATCGTCCTCAGCAGGCAGCAGGCAGCAGGTGATGAGGGCAAAGATCCCCAGGGATGGTTAGAGTATTCTCTCTAGGACAAAGGCTCTTCACCAGAGGAAGTGGACCACATTTCATAGCCTGGTGCCACTTCACTGGCTTAAAGAATTGATGAGCATGTAAGGAAGGTGATTCGTCAGGACTCTGTGGCAGAAGTCCTCTTCTATCAACCATCCTGTGTTTCTACATGATTAGAACTGTCCTTAGGGCACGTGAAACATTTTAGGTTGCCCTATGAAGGGTAACCTTAGTGCTAATTCTAGCCACTGCCATACATATAGAACCCTGGAACCTTCTGGGAAAACAGAAGACAAGTACCCTTTGTCTCTTTCCTTTACTACTTCCTCCTTCGTACAGTCTAGGGACTGGATGTGATGGCTACAGCAGTCACATTGGGTTATAAGCTTTAAGAATGGAAGCCATGTACAGCACCATAACTTGATACAAGAGCCCATATCCCTGGAGTCTATAGTGAGCATTTCTGCCTTCCAACTCTGGTCTGTTTCTTTTGGGATTTATAGCACAGTAGGATAAACCTGTAAATGTTTTTGAACCACTAAGGGGACTAGCATGGTGCTGTTACTCACAGTTGAATTCATTCCTAAAAGGTTGCAATGGTTAGTCACAGATACTAACCATTCAGGGCAACCACCAAGTACTGGAGCAGATGTCCCTTAGTAAGAGCACTAGAGGAGATGTCCTTCAATAAGCTTTCTCATCTCAAAAGCACTTTCTTTTGCTACCTGTCCTTGCCTCTTATGGGCTCTCCTCAGAGTCACCCATGACTCTGGTCTCCACTCACATTCCAAGCCTCTGTGCAAATAGAAACATATGCATGGCCATCCTACCCTACCCAGAGATGGGTCAGTTTGCTCAAACATAAAACTGATCTGCCAATTGGTTACCTAAAACCTCAAAGCTTCCACTGTCTCACAAGGGCAGCCAACATCCCTCAAGCCCCAACTGCAACCTGTCCTGGTATCATCTGGCTACCCAATAGGGTGACTGTCCTAGGTTGCTCTTTTTTTTTTTTTCTGAGACAGGGTTTCTCTGTGTAGCCCTGGCTGTCCTGGAACTCACTCTGTAGACCAGGCTGGCCTCCAACTCAGAAATCCGCCTGCCTCTGCCTCCCAAGTGCTGGGATTACAGGCGTGCGCCGCCACCGCCACCCGGCGCTAGGTTGCTCTTTTATTTGACAGAGAGTCTCCTAGGAACCCAATGAAGCAAGTGCTCTGCTTACAAGTCCCCTTTCCTGGCACCCCAGCAACCTGTTTACCCTTCCTTCCTTGCAGGCACTTTGAACTCCTGGATGCTGACATAACTCTTGTCCCCTAGGACTTGGGGTAGAGGCTAGAGGTGGTTGGGAACAGGTTCCCCATCAGTCTTGGGACAAAGGGCACTGGTGTGCCCTGCCCCTACCTCCCTCCCGTTGCAGGATGTGGCGGAGATGCACGATGCCCAGGATGGCTTCCAGCTGCTGCTCCGAGCAGCCCTTCCTCCGCATGTCTTCCGCAGAGTCGGGATAGATCACTTGGTCACGCAAGGAGCCCACGGACATGTAGGGCCTGTGAGAAAGCTGCATGTCCACTAGGGGCAAGGTAGCCCTGTTTCCCAGCAGTGCTCTGTGCCTTAGTAGGCTCCAGAGTGCTTTCCAACTGCTGACATACCACACCCAGGCACTTTCCAAACTAACATGTCCATATACTCACATATTTGCATGGACACAAGTGTGTTTATCACCCTCATCTATGGATGTAAGACCCTCCCCCCATCTGAAATGGACAGGACTAGTTTGTACTATTGGATATTGGGATCTGGTTAACATCTTGACATCCTCTCCTGAGAAGTGTACTCTAGTATTGCACAGATGTGAAGAGGTGGAGAAGACACCACAAATAGGTTTACTTACCTCTGAGGGATATAGAACATGCGCTGGGGTGGGGGTTTATAGAGTACACCACTGTATGTGGGCCAGAGTCCACCTAGGATTCGGAACAGAGAACTCTTGCCACAGCCATTGGGGCCTGTGATGAGCAGGTGCATGCCTTCCTCCACCTGTGGAAGCATCAGGACATGGTATCCAGAGTTTACATCTCTTTCCCTACACCCTGGATCACTGTGGCCTCCTTCCCAGTCTCATAAAGCCTTCTATATCTGGGATGCAGATGTAGCTCAGTTGGTAGGGTGCTTGCTGAGCAAAGATCAGACCATGAGTTCAATCATCAGCGCCACATAAACCATGCATACTTGTAATCTAGCACTAAGAGGTAGAAACAGGAGGGTCCTAAGTTCAAGGGTAATTCAACTCCAACCCTTGGTTACACAACAAGTTCAAAGCCAACCTGGGCAACATGAGATCTGTCTCAAAAAAGAAAGAAAGACGGGGGAAGAAAAGGGAGGGATAGAAGGAGGGAAGAAGGAAGGAAGGAAGGGAGGGAGGGAGGGAAGAAGGAAAGGAGGGAGGGGAGGAGGAAGGGAGAAGAGCAATCAAACTATCTTTCTATAAATAAGTCTGGCAGGTGGGGAGGGTCTTGCTATGTTGCCTAGGCTAATCTCAGTCTTCTTGTCTTAGATTTCCAAGGGCTTAGATTTTAAGTTTATGCTACTAAGCCCATTCTTGATTTCTTGGCAAGTGACTACAAGGCTACAGGGATGGGGTTCAGTATGCAGAACCTCAGTTGAATACCAGGTATAGGATACAAGGGAATGGACAAGACTTGGTTCTAACCCTTAAGGCCCCTTAAGGCCCTAGCACAAGACAAACTCAGGGACCACAGCTTCTTTTGCCATGGTCAAATAAGTAAGTACATTCTAGGATACTCCAAAGGACTCTCTATCCCTTCTAACTCTACTTTAAGTGGAATCCAAGTATAGTGTCAAGGTTTTCTAGAACAGTGTAGGGAAGCAGGAAGAAGTAGCACATGGATCTAACCTCAATATTTGGGAAGACTAAGAGCTACACAATGAGACATACTCCCCCTCACACACACAAGGAATCACCTGGGAAAAGTTTTTTTCCCCCTTTGGGGAAAAAGTTCTAGATGTAAAAGGCAAACCCCTCTCTCCATGGTCTACTTTGCCCTCAGGTATCAGGATCACAGAAGATGGCCCCAGATTAGCTGAGCATTGGAGTTCTGGCAGGAAGGAGAGGTTAGTTCATTTAGTGCCACTGCTAGCTAGTCAGAGAGTTTGGGTCATAGAGGATGTGTAATAGTACCCTGCAACAGAGATGGCACAGCAGTCCCTAGCACCATCATCCTTGGTTCCTTCCTCCTTTTAGTGTAGGTGTTTCTCTTATCTACAAGCAATAATAAGAGGATTGATGCATAGGGCTCCCAGGAGAATCCAGGTTCTGGCCTTTGATTTGCCTAGAGCAATGTGACAGGATGATCTATGCCCCCTGAATTTATCTGAAGTCCTATGTCCTATTGCTCAGAGTGGGACCTGTCATTGCACATGAAGTTAGTTACCGGAGGGGAGTGGGCCAAATCCAATATGGCTAGAGACCTTACAAAGAGGGAAGATTTGAATAGAGAGACACAGAGGGGTGTGTATGTATGTGAGGGTAGAGGCAGAGAATAGGGTAACAATATCAGAAGCCCAGGAACACCACGGAGTGTCAGGAAACCAGAAGTCAGACAGGGTACACATTCTCCTCAAGAAGGAACCTTCCTGCCCCTTAAACCTAGACTTCTGGCCTCCAAAATATGGAAGGAGTCTATTTCTGGTGATAATGCTGCTAAGTCCAGAAGGGATTGTTTAGGGCATTGCCAGGATACTCACCAGCATGAAACAATTGGCTCTGGAGGACAGGAGTGACAAGAAGTTTCAGGTTCCCTCAGGGCCCTAGCCCTACTCTTCTACCTTGATTCCTTGGCAGCATTGCTATCTACCCAGTTGCAGTCTGTTTACCCAGACTACAGTGTCTTTGCTTCCTATTGTTTCTTCCTAGAGTCAGCCAGGAAACTATATACCTTGGGCCCATCAGGTACCACTTACTATATTATATTGTTTTAGGGAGGGAGCATGTTATGTCCACTGCCTCAACTGGCTTTCAATAATCTTGCCCTTCTTCTTCCTCTCCAGGATCAGCAAGCCCCTCAGTGAAGGCAGGAGCCTGATATTCCACTTCTTCTTGCCTCTTTCCAGCTTTCTCCCTTGCTATGAGGCAGGCCTTGGCCCCTTTGTCTCTCAGGCCCTAATTCCTGTTGTGTCTACTTATCCATTTCCTATGCTTTGAGAAAAAGCTTTATAGGGTATCCTCTTATCAAATGATTATCAACCTTTTGGTGGTTCTTACTGTACTCTAGATCAGAGTCTAATTTGTTTATTTATTTATTTTGGTTTTTCAAGACAGAGTTTCTCTGTGTACCCCTGACTGCCTTGGAATTTAGTATGCAGACCACACTGGCCTCCAACTCACAGATATTTGCCTACCTCTGCCTCCCCAGTGCTGGGATTAAAGGTGTGTGCCACAACAGTAAGTAGTGGGTACTTCTTAAGGTCAACCTACTCTCTGATTTATCTTTGGTTTCAAATACCCAGTCCAGAGTTCAGGGAAACCTGGTGGGATGGACAAATCATCAGACTAGGAGCACTTGGGTAACCTTTGGACAACCCTGGTAATTGTTAGCCTCTTTTATCAGCACTTATACTATTGCTTCAGGACTCATGGTCAGAGATACATTGGTCTCTCAGCTTCACCTTGGCCTATCTTCCACGTGGCTAGGGACAATGTCGCTGCTAGCAAAGCTAAGTGAGCCAAGGGCTACGGTTCACAGATGCAGGTGGCCAGATAATCTGGGAAGTGTACCTTGTCCCCAGCTATTTGGCAAAGATTGGTCAGCACTTCAGGTTAGGAATGCTTCTCTATTTAACCTACCCTGATGTTGAGGCTGGCCACCACCACCTCTCCAGTGGGTGTGATGATAGGGATGTTCTCACAGATGATCCCCTGCTCCACATCCACCACCTGGCCTGTAGAGAGAAGGCATGGAAGGACAGGTGCACAGCATTTTTGCTGCTTTCCTATGCCCTGCTGCTTATCCCTACTTCCTATCTTAATAATAGGCCCCTGGGATCCTAAACAGTATGGTGTGGTCCAGGTCCCATGGGAAAGCAAAGGTCTACCAACAGGTTGATAACCCCAGAGTCAAGTAGCATGCCCCAAGCTGCCACCTTTTGATACTCTGGAACATGGACCCTTTTTGGCAACATTGTAAGATCAGCTTTGATGCCTAAGGCTCCTTTGCTGCAGTACCCTGACTCCTGTGAATTGGCAGGTGGGTACTTTCTTTTGTGCTTGTACTGTCTTGACATTCTTCTTTTGTTTCTTTTTGAAACAGGGTAGCCTAATACTAAATAAAGCCCTCACTGGCCTTGAATATGTAGCAATCCTGCCTCAGCCTAACAAATGCTGGGACTACAGGCATTAGCCATCACTTATGAATTTAATACTTTATTTACTTTAAATATTTAATTACTTAGACAGAATCCTGACCTTGACAATACCATGCCTGCTTTATGTAATAGTAGGGATTGAACCAAGGGCTTTGTATATGCTAGGCAAACACTAACTGAGCTATATCCCTAGCCATGTATATCTTTTGTTTTTATTGCAGTGCTAGGAAATAAACCCAAGGTCTCATACATGCTAGGCAAGCACTATACAACTGAACTATATCCCTATTCCTCACTGCCTTGATTTCTCTGTTTGCCTTGTATGCGTGAATGATACCCAGCACTAAGAGCCCAGAATCCTCTCTCCTAATTGGTAACTGAAACTTGGGAAAATTGGTAACTTGGGAAAGTTTGTCAGCAGCTGAACAGGTAGCCAGTGCTTGGAGAATGCAGGCTACTGGGCCAGCCCCCTCCTAGTTTTCAATGACCTTTCTGGCAATGAGTCCTGAGCAGACGAGACAGGGTACACAGGGGTCTCTGAGTATTGGGGTGGTATGGGAGGAGACAAAGCACTGAGTAGAAAGGCAGAGGAAGCCGGGCGGTGGTGGCGCATGCCTTTAATCCCAGCACTTGGGAGGAGGCAGAGGCAGGCGGATTACTGAGTTCAAGGCCAGCCTGTTCTACAGAGTGAGTTCCAGGACAATCAGGGCTACATAGAGAAACCCTGACTCAAAAAACCAAAAACCAAAACAAAACAAAATAGAAAGGCACAGGAAGTACTCTGCACAGAGTCTACCTTACCTTGGATCTTCAGGGGCCCCTCTACATGGACACCAGACTGTACCATGACCCCAGGCTCAGCCTGAGCCTCCTCTAGATCTCCTGTTCTTTTAAAACGACAGTGTTGGACATCTTCAAATACCTGGAACATCTCGTACACCCTGGCTGTGTAGCCAGCCAGCTCTGTCACCTATAAGGAGGGTGACATGGGCTCAACACCAGCCAGTTCAGGAGTGGAAGAGCAGGCAGAGTAGAAGCTACACTGGGGTTACCTCCTTGTAGGATGACATGATCCTCTCGGTGGCATCTGCAGCAGCTGTGAGGAGGTTTCGGGCAATGGTGAAGGCTTCTGTACGCTCACTAACCAGCTCCTCTTCCTTCATTTCCAAGGCTGCCTTCTTCATGGCTTCTGAGTCTGAAAGCCCAATTGCGTTAGGAAAGACAGTGGAAACTCATAGAGCCACCATGGAAAAGATGAATATTGTGTATACCATGTTATGACTGATAGATATACAGAGCATATATGTTCTCTACCTCATAGCACAAATGAGGTAGAGAACATATGTGCTCTGTATATCTCACAGGAAAAAATGGGTAACACTTGTCCTTGGGTTTGATTTCTTAGCTATGAAACCAGAAACACAAGCAAGAAAAATAGATCAACATGGACTTCAAAATTAAATACTTCTGAGCACTTAGGGTCTTCATCAGTAAAGTGCAATGGCAAATGATATACAGAATAGGAAAGAATACTTCTAAACCAGATGGCTAGAAGAGTTGTAGTTCTCTAAGACTTTTCTTAGCCCAGAGCAACCCAGCATTTAGGTGGTGGAAACAGGAGGATCTTAAAT
>BDUI01032136.1:0-20322 GCA_002335545.1 Apodemus speciosus | reverse complement strand
TCGCGCCCTCCCGCCACGACCGCCGGCCCCGCCCCTCCCGGGCCCCGCCCCCTCCGTCCCGCCGCGGCCACGCCCGACGTGCGGCGCCGGCCCGCCGGGCGGGGGCGGGGCCTGCGTCGCCCCTCCCCCGCCGGCGGCGGCCTCCGCGCGGGCCTCCCAGCCCCTATTCCACTCACTTTGTTCTGCGCCTTTGTCCTGGTCCGCACCAGCAGGTGGAGCCGCAGTGAAACTTTCCCGTCCGTTCCGCGAGCGGGAGCCCATCTTGCTCGCCGCCGCGGCCCTCGCTGGAGGAGGAGGGTCAGAGCTCGGGGGCAGCCAATCGCGGGCAACGCTGCTAGTTATCAGAGCAGAATGGGCTGTAGTTTAGTGAAATAGGAAAGCTGCAAAACACTGTGGAGTGCTGCCGTGTAAATAAAAAGGAAAAAAAAAGTTTCTCAAGTCGCAGCTGCACGACGTCGGGCCGCGCCGCGCCGGGGCGGGGGTCTGCGCTCTCGGAGCGGCCGCGCGCGGGACTCTGTGGTGCCGCCAGCCCCAGCCCCATTGTTTGTGTTTTCTTCAAAATATGGCAAAGGTTCAGGTGAACAATGTAGTGGTGCTGGATAACCCGTCGCCTTTCTACAACCCGTTCCAGTTCGAGATCACCTTCGAGTGCATCGAGGACCTGTCTGAAGGTGAGCGAGTGGCGCCGGGCTGTCAGTTGCGGCGGCGGACGTTAAAGTTTCCCGGCCCGGCCTCGCGCGGGGTGGGCCGCGGCCGGCGGCCGGMGGGAGGGCGGCCATGCGAGGGAAACTTGAAGTTGAGGGACGCTGGCCGCGCYGCAACTTGCGAGCAACTTGCCGGGCGGAGGGAGCCATGTTGTCAGCTTTGTCTGCGGCGGGCGGCGCTTGGCGGCCCCGGCTCGCGCGGCGCCGGCGGGGGTCGTGCGGCCTCGGCGGCCCCAGGGCCCCGCGGCCCGGCCGGGAGCACGCGCGGCCGGCGGAGAGCGGAGCCATCTTACCCGGCGGCACGACGCCTGCTCCGGACCGCCGGGGGCGAGCGGGCCCGCGCCTTCCCGCCCGAGCCCCGCCGAGGCTGTCCTCGCGCCGCTCCCCGGCTYCCTCCACCAACCAGCGCGGAAGGCGGGCGCTGGGCTCGGCCCCCCGGCGCCTGGCTCCCGGGGGCGGCCGTGCTCTCCGCGGGCGCCCGGGATGCTCTGCGCCGCCTCCGGTGCGGCGAGGACGCCTCTCCCGGGGGACGGAGACCTCGCAGGGAGAAACGAGGAGGGCTAGGAAGTTCCATCCTGCCCTAGAGCAAAAGCAGGGCGCTTAACCAATTCCAGGCACTTCTCTAGCTGCTAGAAAGTCTGGAAGACTTTCTTCAGAACGTGTGAAAAAGATGCAATTAAAATAACTCCACGTCCAGGCAGATAGAGAAAATACAAACGTTGGCTGGGAAATAGAARGCAAACTCCTTTCTGAAGTACATTTTACGGCTTAAAAAATGCRAAATAGTGAGGTAATACAGAATTTTAGAAAGCTGAAATGTGGCTTCTTGTCGCTTTTCTTGGATTTTATTAAAATCAATGCTTCATTTTCAACATTTGAAACAAAAAGTTTAACTTCGTTAGTGTTAAATTTTAGTTAACTGGGAGGACATCTTGGGACTTGGAMGTATTTATCCTAATCAAGACGAAAAGAATTTCTCTTTTAATTTAAAAGTTTATAATCTCTACAATGTACTTCATGTAGGATGTTAACTTTGATTATAAAAACCATTATAATAGACCTTTACAGACTGTAAAAGGAAGTCACAGCCCTTTCCCTTCATTCCTTTGGCTAACCATCACCATCACTTAAAGTGTACCCTGTTGTTTTTAATATGTATGTAAATTATAATGTGCAAACATTTAGTCAGTGGGACATATCTTGAAGATTGYCTAAAGAGTAATATATAGTAGTCTCTGAATAGGCTGGGATGATTAATATAAGTGTAAGGGTGTTTTGCTCATTTCTCCATTTGAATGTAACAGCATTTCCACATCAGACCCATTTCCAACCCCAACACTGATTTTTCTTATCTTTTTCGAAYTGCCAATTTATATACAGATGAGCAAATATAAAGTAAGATCATGGCTSAGTCCGTCCTAACTCAGTAYAGTGTTGAAGGCATTAGAAGTTCTTTACRCTACAGGTGTTTCTCATATGTTGGCTTCCATTTTAGGTCCACGTTGTACAAGGAAGATATGGTCTAGGATGTTGTTAGAGTCATTACACTGGATAGTTCAAAACCAGCCACCCGCTGGGACCCTTTCACAACAGTGGTATTACTCAAGGCAAGAATACGCCTTCCTCTAGTACACTTCAAAACCAGGGCTCCATTCTTTTTGGATATTTTAAGCTGAGTCATTGCAAAGCTGCAAAGGAGTCCTTGGAAAAGGTGCCATTCCTGTCTACGCCATCTAGAGGCTCTGTGGAGCAAGGGGATGGGAGCTATTTATCCATACTTTCSTTGTATGACTTTTTAAGTTACTGATCAAAGTGCAAAATACTCTAAAGAGAATTTTAAGTTTATGATTTGTGTCTATGTCCAATGTACAGATTAGCCACCATTTATTGTCAGTAGTCTCGAAATATTTTAACTCTGCTTTAAAAGCTACCTGATAGTTTTGCTTCAGAAGAAGCCAGTTATGTTTGCTCTAAAGATAATAWGGTTATTTCTTTTACAGGGCTTATATCTAGGAGTAGAGAACATTAAAAAGTGGAATTTAAAGGCTAGTGAGATGGCTCAGTCAGTAAAACTACTTCCTGTCAATCGACTGAATCCACTTGGTAGGAGAGAACTGACTCCAACCAGTTGTCCTCTGACCTCCACATCAGTGCCCAGATATATACATGAATGCACTTAAAAATTTTAAAGAGATTTTAAGTACGAGCTTTATTATGCTTGATCACAAGGCCTATGGAAGTTTAATTGGCCTTCCTGCAATTTCTAAGGTTTAATATTTGCAATGCATCAAAACTGAGCCTGTGGCTTTATACTTTGAAAGTTGAGGCCTGTTCTGATTGCAAAGGCTGTATGTTTTMTACTAGACCACAGACCTTCCCAACAATTTAATTAAAATTCCCTTGGTAGCACCCCTCCCACCACACATGCAGAGACTTTCTGACTGGGATTGCCATGATTAAATGGAACCGTTAACTTTCAAAATAAATGAATAATCTTCAGCTCATAACTTGTAGAGCCACCGGCCTTATCCGTAACTCCATAAGATAGAGGCATAGAAAGGGAAAGTGGCTCATAAACAACTTGATAAGTAGGCATCCGGCCACACCACTCTGCCTGTTCCGAGTCACAGCATGTCTTACTAAGGTTAGAGTAACCCACTCTCCGTTCCTATATTCTATAAACCTCTTACTTGGAAGCTAGAAAGAGCAAGACTTAAAAGCCAAGGCTCTTGAGTAGCAGCAGTCCACCTTTAATTATGACTCTGATTTGTAAGCTCTGTGAATTTTGGATTACTTACCTTCTCCTCTCAGCTTTCTTGTTTATATTAGTGCGCACATGCACGCACACACACACACACACACACAGAGTATATATGTGCTTGAATAATTACATCTATGTGATAAAGCATTTACCTTGGGTAAGCCAGTAGCTGTCTTGTACCTTTCTCCTTAGCTGTGTCTTCATTTGGCTTTGATCACTTCCTTCCTTGGGCTCCTCTTTCTGAACTACCTCATTGATTCACCCTCTTCCTGACCTGGCTGCCAACTTTAGTGTTGAGGAAGGCTCATGTCACTCCAAGGAATCCTGTTCCTGTCCTTGTCATTATGTATTATTGCCAGATTTCAATTTTTTAAAATTTGGCCTTTGTTTTTGTGTTTATAATTAAACATCTAATAGGCATCTTAGACACATATAAAACTAATTCCTAATTATTTTGTTCTTTACACAGACCCCCCCCCCCAAAAAAAAATGGCTACAGCTGCTTCCATTTCCAAACTTTATCTAGGATGTGAATGCTTTACACCAGCCCTATGGCCACCACAACTCACACCACAATTTCTGTACTCAGCGGTTGAAACAATCTTTTGTTCCCCTGCCCTCACACAGCTTATACCCAACACAGCAAGTAAAATGATCCTTTAAGATAAAAGGAAGATTCCTGTTATTTCTCTGCTCAAAACCTTCAGGCAGTGGTTCTCAACTTGTGGGTCATGAACACTCCCAGAAGACTATTGAAGRACACAGATGTTTGTATTTCAATTCATTGGCTACATAACAATAGCAAAATTGCAGTTATGAAGTAGCAAGAAAATAATTTTATAGTCGCCACACCTTGAGGAACTATTACAGGACACAGCATTAGCCAGCAGCATTCGAAATGGGGTTGGGGCTGTAGCTTGGTGATTAAATCGGGTGCCTAGAATGTGTGAAAGTTCTGGGTTTGATGCCCAGCACAACAACAAAATGGTGCTGCTAAGTGTTAAGCCAAAATCCTTAATGGTGGGCATCAGGCCTTGTATGATGTGACTGTGTTGCTCCCCATCCCCACCTCAGGATTGGGTAACTTCTCTCTGTTCCAAAATCCCAGCCTCTTGGCTTATTCTTGAACACACCAAGCAGGTTTTTTACATTTGTAACTGTTCTTTCTGGTCAGAAAATGTTATTGTTTCTTCCTAGATCCAACAACAACAACAAATAAGTGATCTGATTCGGAACCCTGAATCTGGAAAAGTACTGAAAGCCGAAAATACAAATAGCAGTAGTTTATGGTAGAGCCATGATACAATAGTAACTACTGGCTTTCTATAATGAAGCCAAGCGTAGACCACACTACAGGAGGTTGTCATCTTCCTCCCATGTTAAAGAGCACATTCCTACATTCCTTCAAACAGGTTAAGATGGTTTTAGTCTTAGGTTAGGTTGTACTTGAGTATCATACCCTTRCCTGTGTGCTATGTAAGTGCCCTGCTATATGAAGAGGTATAAGGATCTTGGTTTCCTCTAGTGGTTTTAAGAATGTATGGCAGAAAGAAACATCAGGAGGGAGCAGCCCCACTGTGTCTGGTTGGTATCCAGTTAGCATAGTTTTTTTAATACAATGGTAAGTACATGTTAGTAACATAGTTATTCTGTTAGTAAGAATGATGAGGTAACAGATTGACAAATTTATGTCAGGAGATGAGCTGAAACTTCTGAACACAGAATGTTTGCTAATGATTATTCCACTTTAGATTCTGTGGTGATTTCTGTTTCATAGGGCAGCTTTTCTACAGTGGTGAAGTTAAATATGGAGCACAAGAGGCTAGGCGATTGCACAGTACATGAGCCAGGGCARTGGGATCCGCTCCCAGTGTTCTTTACTGAAGGAGGTCTCTGAGAACTCACTGTGCCCATCTGCTTTATGAGCACCTATGGCAAACTTTTAGTGTTTCTCCAACTTTCGGTCATGTTTTGCTTGTGAGGAACATTTTCCAGGGACTGGTGCTTTATGAAAGGCTATTTGGAGAAGTTATTGGAATGAAATATGAATTCTGGCAAGAGAGATCTACATAAGTATCATTTCCATATCTCTCTGGTAAGCCATTTAGCAGTTAAGTGGTCAACTATATATATATATATATAAATAAATTGCTGCTATGAAATAATGTTTTTGGTTTTTTTACCCTAGACTTGGAGTGGAAAATTATCTATGTGGGCTCTGCAGAAAGTGAAGAATACGATCAAGTTTTAGACTCTGTTTTAGTGGGTCCYGTTCCTGCAGGAAGGCATATGTTTGTGTTTCAGGTAAGATTAATCTTCAGATAGATATGCCCAAGTATGTTTCTAATAGACTAAACTACCTCAGAGCCCTACCTTTCTGTTTTAAGTAATTGCTTTATCTACTCTCACTTTCAGACTGCTGTCATTTCAGGCATTGTTTATCATATTTGAGATTATGTGCAGGATGTTTTTGAGTTCACTTTCAGGAACTAGACAGACTCCAACATCCTGTGCATACAAGGCTGGGTTTGTCCTCTGGAACTGTCGGTCAAGATGAAAGCATCCCCAAACATATTCAAGTGCTGGTCAGCAACGTGCATGCATCTGCTGATGTGACGGCAACAACCTCATTTTGGTAGTCAGTAACTGTCACATTAGCAGATAGAGCCGTGTGACTTAGGTATAGTCAGTAACGTTAGCACATAGAGAGACCTGTGACTTAGCCATTGGAATGACYGTCTAATACTTCACTAAAGCTTCTTATCTAGGTTTTTATAGAGGGCCACTGTGACAAATCCATTACCCTGTTAGAACTTGTGAGTGGGAATACTTAGTATAAATTATGTTCTCAGATATCTCTGACAGTGTTTAAAGGCCTGTGTGCAAGTTTAGACATTATCTTCTGTCAAAGAGTGTTATTTCTCCTGCTTTATTAAGTTACTATATAAAACTAGTGACTTCTTTCAATTATCCATGCTTCTTAGAGGGAGATATTTATAATACTAAAAGGAGTAATGAGCTAGCTTTTTAATAACTATTAATTTTTGTTAGGAGCATTTTTGCCTAATCAAATCTTACTGCAGGCATAATCCAGGAGAAAAGTCTACTTCTCCCTATGCTTGGCCTTCACAGACAGGACAATTTCAGTGAATACTCTCTTTATGAAATAATCTCTTCGAAACTCTTTAGAAATGGGTGAGGAGTTGCTTAAGAGAACATTGATACTGCCTTTTAAATACAGAACTGAATCTGGGCCTGAGTGTTTTCTATTAGGAACCCCAAATGATTATGTGTATACAAACAAATGGCTAAGAAAGGCTCAGCTACAGTAGCTTAAAGGCTTCCATACTTTAAAGTGCTATCGAACTGAGTTGCATGTGTGCATAACCTTGTGAAAGCCATAGCAACAGACTGCTTAAGAAGTCCTGYAGTCAGGTTGGAGAGATGGCTCAGCGGTTAAGAAGTCCTGCAGTCTCAGGCAGGCCTGATGCCCTGCTCACTAAGATACGTGACCCCACTACTGACTAATATAAGAATATTATGAGGGCTCTTTTGCCTTCTCTCTTCCCCCCTCTTGTTCCCCTCCTTCCCCCTTCCCTTCCCCCTCTCTCCACATGCTCATGACCGGCCTCTGCTTCTCTACTCTCTCCCTCTCTGCCTCTCTCTGCCTCTACTACCCTCTTACCTCCCCTCCCCATGGCCTGAATAAACTCTATTCTATACTTAAAAAAAAAAAAGAAAGAAAGAAAGAAAGAGAAAAAAACAGAGGAATAAAGCAATTAGCAAATTACTGACAAAACTAGCTATATGTATAATTAAACTATTAATTTATTCTCATTATATGAAGAGGCAGGATTTCCTTGGACCCAAAAGCCTGGGGACTACATGCTGTACTGATAATTCTTGATTAGTGAAACAAGGGCGGCTTAATGTGAAGCCATATATGTATGTGTATATATATATATACACACACACACACACACACACACACACACACACACTTTGTATTGCTGTAAAGTCTTGTACATCATGGTTTTAAAGTGAGCCTTTGGGAGTCTTGTGTGTGTGTGGTAAGAATACTTATAAGCTTTTGACTTGCAGTGCTGTGAGGAAAATCTCATAGAAGTATGGWGCTTTTTGTTGCTATCAGTGTAAATGTTGCCAAAAAGAACAGAGAAARCACTGATTTAGGTCATGTATTAGCCTATGCAGTTTTYAAAGGCTGACAGTTATTAACAAAACGAAACTAAGGCAGTTGTTTTGTGTTGTGAGCAAACTGTTCTATTTTTCTGGTCTGCCATTTTGCTTAGTATAGTTAAATATGTCTGCCTTAGGAATGGGCCTAAGACTAGCAAGGAGATGTCCAGACACCTGCCCAGTATTGGATCGGGTCAACAAAAGTGAGCCCTGTYACTTTTCCATTATTAATGACCTGAGAGGTATACACATTTCTTGACTCAAATTTGCTTAAGTTAAATCCTTTGGCAAACATTTTTAAACATAGATGCAATTACTACTAATTTGCTGGGTGGTAGCAACTGAACTCCCATCTTCACCCCTTTCTGGGTATATGAGAATTCCTGAAAGTAACCCTGCGAGGTTGAGTCAGGTTGTAGAACAGACTGTATATGCTACAGGAGGGTCTATGTCCCCACCCTTGGTGTCTGTCCACAGGGATCATGTACTCCCATCAGGACAGGGACTGAGTAATGAGAAGATTCTCAAATAATAAATTCTTATAGCTGCATTTAGATTAAGACATATATTAGGAATTTGTGTCAAATAACAAACACATAAAAAGGGAAGCTGCTACCTTGTGAATCTGAAAGGACTTTGTTGGAAGGTTAGATGAAGACAGCAAGAGATAAATTTGGGTGGATGTGGGGAGAAGGAACTTAAAGCCAAGGGGCTGTCTGAGGCACAGAGGCATGAAAGATTTCTAGCTCATCTTACAGACGTTTTACACACACACACACACACACACACACACACACACGAGAAATACAGAGCTGTAAAGAGCCTAAGGAACTAAAGTACCTGCCAAAGGGATAGAAATGGGTGCATGTTTAAACGGTAGCAATATAGACAGACCGTAGGCTGGGAAGTGAGAAGAGGAAGACATGGGAGTTAGCAGCATTCTGCAGAACAGAGGGAGGAGCACCCAACCTTTAYGGTGAGATGTTAAGAGTGACATGGAAGAGAGTAAGGGAAGCTGAAGGTGACTGATTTGAAAACTTAGTCTCCATGGATTTTTATGGCTCTCAGTGTCAAGTATGTGCTATATACACAATAAACACAGTCTTAAGTTTCCAAGCTAAGCCGGGCGGTGGTGGCGCACACCTTTAATCCCAGCACTTGGGAGGCAGAGGCAGGCGGATTTCTGAGTTTGAGAACAGCCTGGTCTACAGAATGAGTTCCAGGGCAGCCAGGGCTACACAGAGAAACACTATTCGAAAAAACAAAATCCAAAAAAACAAAAAAAAATTTTTTTTCCAAGCTAAAAGCACTTATTGAAGTGTTCGTATTACTGTGCAGAATAGTGCTTCAGGTTATACTTGTCTGTCTCAGAAGTCTTGCTGATGAGGACTGTGGACACAACCCTARCCCTTTCTGGCATTTTTAATGTCTTCTAGTTCTGTTGTTTCACTTTCTTAATTCCTTTAGGTTCTTGGCGATACAAAATATGGTCTTTGGTGTCATCTACCTAAACAGTGTTTGACTGCACTGAATGTCCACAACGTATGTGGCACAAATAACAATAGGATTTTCCTTATTTCAAACTTTGCTATAGTTTTTCAGATCCATTGTCATTTGTATTCACTGTTTATTTTTACGTGTACTTTTTAGTTGGTGCTGGGATTGAACTGAACTACATTGCTGACCTCTGCTATCAGTTTTTACAGGGTTTACCTGTAAACCTAAGGTTCTTGGATAGAAGAGGGAACTGATAGAATAAACACTGGAATAGGCTCTATGAAACTTCATTTTGTACAAAGTAATTTGGGACTGAAAATTAGGACTGTAAAAGGTTAGGATCAGTACAGTGATTGACTTGGTTATAAGTAATGGATTTTATAATGAATATTAYGTAATTAATTGTCATATATTAAAGCCAGAATTACTTCTTTCTTTAGCTATAATTATACCTGCAAGTAGTAAGTGTGCCCAGCACTACTACAGAGAAATGTGAACCTTATTTTCTAGGTATAAGCCAATTCCCACTGGAGAACACTGCCTGGGTGGGTGGGTGTGGTGGTGTYCACATGTAACTCTAGCCCTCAGGAGGCAGAACAGAGTGGATCTGAGGCCCGCCAAAGCTATAGCAGGACTCTGACTCTAAAAGCCAGAAATAAATTGTAGAAACATTTTCCCTACTAATATGGTTTCAAGTAGTGCTAAGGTAATTACTGCTCATTCGCTATACCCGCCACTAATGTTTCTTTCTGAATTACTCTAGGCTGATGCACCGAATGCAGGGCTCATCCCAGATGCAGATGCGGTGGGGGTAACAGTTGTACTGATTACCTGCACCTACCGAGGTCAAGAATTTATTAGAGTTGGCTACTATGTAAATAATGAATATACTGAAACAGAATTAAGGGAAAATCCACCAGTAAAACCAGACTTTTCCAAGGTAATTTTCTTACTGTTCTTTTTAATTACTTATACTGTCCAGTTTTTAGGGGTTGCTGTTCCATAGTGTACCATGAACATGGTCTTAGAGCAGATCTGAAGTTTTGTAGCACTTGAACAAACTGATCCTTGTTCTGTTTGCACGGATGACCTACACCTTGCCTTCCCACAAGACTGTGAGGTGGGAACCTTGAGTCTGCTGCTTTAGTGAAGTACGGAAGGGCTTCCTGCAGAAGCAGGCCTTTGTTTCTCTGTACCGTCATGGATCTCACTTCAACCGAGGACAGTGAGGTCTTATGTTTGTAGTGACATGATTAAAAATAACTTTGCCTATGACTCTTCCCAAAATCATGTCCAAGATGAGACTGGCTTTGTGTATTTCGTTGGCAGAGATTTTGAGACTGCCGTAGCTCAAGTCACCTTTGAACTATGGCTTCCTTCCTCCCTCAGTGTCCGCGTTTTAGTCACCTTGCCTAGCTTGTGCTTATTTTCATTCATATTTAGAATGTCTCTATATATTTATCCTGCTCTTTTTAAAAGTTAAAGTTTTTAAGTATTTCTAATGATAACAAGTTGAATTTTGAGACATTAAAATCTGATTCAATAGTCTTAAACCTTTAGATTTTCCACTGGGAATGGTTAAGGGGTTTAGTTACTGGTGACTAACTAAACTGACTGGTACTCTATCTGCCAGGCCTTACATAGACTAGTTTGTTCTAGTCTGTGTCTCCCCTTTCTGCAGGGGAGGGTGGGATGCTTTTCATAGTCTGGAGACCTCCTGTTGATACAGGGTTACTCTTTGTAGAACCTTTGTATGGCAGTAAAAGAAACTAGAGCACATTACTGTTTCAAAAATTGAGATTTAATATGTTACTGCTAGGATCCTAATAATTAGGGGTTTTGTTTGGGGAAAATTGTTCATTTGGTTTGTTTTTTTTGTATTTTATTTCTTAGTGCTTAGCATTGAACCTAGGGACTTTTTTAGAGTATGTTCAAGGCAATGAGCAATATCCCCAACCTGAACATACATCAGGCAAAAGACACACTTATTTAACTAAAACATCCTCTAATGGGTATGTTCCCTCCCTTGTCCTTTAGGAACAGAAGTATAAAAGCAGGAACTTTGTTGGGACGTGGAATATGTCGATGGATAACAATCCATCCCCACCCCTCACCTCCCTTWACCTGGTTTCCAAAGGCTAATAATAGTTCTTTTGCTGTTTGTTATTGTGGTCCTTGCTTATTAGTTATTTTTAAGTGCTTCGCTCGCGGATGCCTTTACATATGAATTTAGTCCTCTTCTTTAGAGATGAAGAGAACCGCCCAGTTTGCACATGGTGATCTGACTTTCTTAGTGCTTACCACTTAAATGTTTCTCTTTCTAGCTTCAAAGGAATATTTTGGCATCTAATCCCAGAGTCACAAGATTCCACATTAACTGGGAAGATAACACAGAAAAACTGGAAGATGCAGAGAGCAGTAACCCAAATCTACAGTCCCTTCTTTCAACAGATGCATTACCTTCAGCGTCAAAGGGGTGGTCCACGTCAGAAAACTCGCTCAATGTCATGTTAGAATCCCACATGGACTGCATGTGACGACGTGCCACCCCATTAGTACAGATTAAGCTATTAAAACAGAACTATTTCCCCGAAGTTCCGTAAGTACATAGTCAACGTGAAATGTGAAGAATTTGTTTAAAAACATCCTGTAGAAAGTTTATAAGAAAACCAGTATTTGAGCAAATTGTGGATTATAAATACAACTATTTTTAAGTACTTTTTTTCTCTAATGTGTTATTTTATTTGTTCATGAAACTAATCTGATTAAAGCATATATATTATTTTCTTCTCTTTTATATGTAATTAAAGCACTTATAAAAAGAAAAGTTATCAATTATTAGACCAGGTTGTAAAGGTGTTGTTTTAGCCTCTCGGACAATAAGATTTACTAGCCTTTAAAAGAACAAAGTTTACTTCAACTAAAATGATTTTTCCTGTGAAGATAGTGTCCTTTTAATCTGAGGAGAAAACTTCCATTCTGTAGTAAAAAAGATAACTTTAAAATGGGACTTGAAATCAATTACACACCACCAGGGTTTTTCTAGGCCACCCCAGTGCATCTTAGCACGGCACGGCTGGTGATACACGGATTTCCTGTTTTTATAGAACAGATGCTGCTGCCCTTGCAGTCCCTCTGGCTATGGTGTAAGCTTCCCCACCTCTAAAACTGAGAAACCGCAATCATAAGTCATCACTGTCCAGAGATTTCAACATGGCAAGAGCAAATACAAGGTCTCTAAGGTGTAGGATTACATTATAATGGCTTATCTTTATCTTTCAGTTTACAGACATGCTGAATGTGTGTTGTTGGCACACCTACCATACCAGGGTAATTTATAAAGGTCTGGCTAGCTTTACCCTGGCTGGCTACTRTAGGAAGTATGTCTTACCATTTGCAGCCATATTACCCCATATCCTCTGGTTCGCATTAACATGTAAGGTCAGGGTATTATCTGTAATTGACATAATCTAGACAGCTTTTCCAGCCTTTTTCTTTCTTTCTGAAGAGCAGCTTTAGAAAGGAATTTATCAAATAAATGGGCCAAAAGCTTGTTCTTTAATGAGAAGTAAATACTCTCCCAAGGGTTCGATCCACTTGATTATAAACGATGACGCACAGGACAGCCATAGGATGCCCCTTAGCAGTGCCTTCCCAGCTGAGCTGCATACTGCACTTCACAAGCATTGTGAGGAAGAGGAAAGGGCATTTGTTTAAATACAGACTCTTTAAGTTGTATATATTTCTTGCTATTTTAAAAGGTAAATTTGTGAAACAAAGTCTTGTTAAATGTTAAACTTTGAAATTTAAGACTCCAGATTATTACAGTATTGTCCATTACTCAGTTCATAGATTTTAAAAATAAAATACTTCTGACTACTAAAACGATTTGAAAAAAAAAATCTCATTTTGTCTAATTACAATTAGGAGAAAATGTTAAAACAAGAGTTCAGTGATCAATACAGTAAGAATAAGTTTGTTAGAAATAAAACAAACTAAATTGCCAAGTTAAGCAATTCACTGAAGTATTTAGGCTGATTATAAAACCTACTTTGTAATGACATTATGTGGTTAGGTTTTTATATGAATTTTTAAATCTATGGCCCATGGTCAAAAGTTTGCGACATAAAACTGTTGACCTTTATTATTTAAAAGTTACTGCTCTATAGAATTTAAAAGTAAAAGAATAATAATAGAAATATTTAAACATTAGAACTAAGAAACTAGCAATGCAGGGATTTAAGACATTATGTCTGAATTATAGTTAAAAGGCTTATAGACTGCCCTCTCCCCTTGTTTCTTATTTTTGAGATATGGTCTCTCAACATAACCCTGGCTGTCCTGAACTCTATGTAGACCAGGCTAGCCTTCAGCTCACAGAGATCCACCTGCTTCTGCCTCCTGAGTGCTGCAATTAAAGGTGTTCAACTCTACACCCAGCACTATGTCCTCTTTTTGATCAGGGTAAATAAATGTCTGGTGAATAGATAACACACACACTCATTCACTCCATTCATGCTGCTGAAGAGCTAGGTTATGATGGTATTGTTTGAGTTGAGGAAGCATTTCCGAGTCTGAGGAGGCATACATGGAGGCATACATGGATTTGCTCATCCATAACCTTGTCTGACCCTTCATTTCTGTTACTGTTTTATCGTACAGTTTCAGGGTCTAGTTTTACTAAGAAAGTCTATGGCATGGGGTGTCAGTGTGGATGGCTCAGAGGGTAAAGGGGCGTGCTGCCAAGCCTGACTAGTTCAATACCCAGGATTCACATAGTAGCAACTAATTCTCCCACAGATTGTCATCTAACGTCCATATATGCACACACACAAAATAAGTCAATGAAAGATAATACAAAATTTAAAGACTACGACATGTTTTCTATTACARTCCATAGTGTAAAATACAATATGACCATGCAATGCAAGTATACATTTATATTAAGTTTTTCATAAAAGTAGCRTTTGCTGCACTTACTGTGTGCAGCCTGATTCTACTGGATTACAAGAGTGCTAATTCACGTCGCATTATCACTAACACGTTGAAGCCACAGCCGTTTATGTGATACTTCCTCATTAATAGTGGTCTGTAAGATGGCATGGGCATAGTGTTCGGCACGCCGCATGATTAACTGGCAGTCATTTCAAGTACTTACTCACACAAAGTCACACACAGCCACAAGGATTTCAAAGTGTGTAGGGGTGGCTCTTTATAGGCCAACCCTTCTCTTTTGGCAACATTCACTAATGTAGCATTTAAAATTCCCAGATGGGACTGTTGGATATTTTTCTTTTATGATGAGTTTCAAAGTGTAAGTGTCATATAAGAGAAGAGATTACAGATGTGAGGGCATCCTAACATGTAATAACACTAGTAAAATATGATAAAACAAACTCCTGTTTTTAGAACAGGAGAAATAATCAAAACTAAGAGTAGAAAACATCAAGACACATTTTAAAAAATAATTTTCCCAAAATTTCCTGTCACAGTCTCTGTGTAGAGCTTTTAAATGTACTTGCTGTAGAATTATTACAATGTGTGAACAATTTACGTATGTGAAAATATGTTTTCTAAATGCACAGATTTCCCTAAGAGGTGTCATTAGGAGCCACTGTTGTCCATGAAAATGCCTTAAGCTATATGCTATCTACCTACTTTGTAAATGAATTTCCCTGTTTAGAGTTTGGTAGATGTTTATAAGATGACATCTTTACATTTTCCTATATAAAACTAAGTTCCATACAGAGGACATGGACCTTTTTGAAATATCCTTTTAATTGTATATAAAGGATGTTACATTTCCTTCCATTTTTGGCAGTACCATTGACAAACCTAAAAAGTAACTACTTTTTCATAAGGAAATAATTAATTGTGTTCATTTCTATATTAATTTTAAATTATGTAAAATTGTCATACAGTACCTGCACTAGTAGAKCCAATTCCTGTGGTCAAAACGGACCTTGGTGTAATCTTTGCTGCATATTTAAGGAATTGTGATTTCCCTGTGCCAGGATCCCCAACCAGTAAAAGGTGAGATTCACCTAGAAAAGGTAAATGTAAAAGTTCAAAAAATTTATGAATAACATACAACTACTAAAGAAACTAGCCCATTTGAAATGCCAACACATTTTATGTGGTATTTTTGATATATTTTATGCAAGGCTCTTCAGAGAAGGAGTTAACTAGAAAATCTTTAGAAAAGTTAGCTGTCACAAATATAGCAATTTTGATTACTGAATGTGACATTTAAAATTTGAAATCTTTTAATAGAGTATGTGCTATTTCCAGATGCTTAGGCCCATGTCTAACGTTTTAAAAGTCCTTGACTTATAAAACTTTCTGGTTGTGTCTATTTTTAAATCCAAACTACAGTGATTAAAGCTCTCCATACAAGTCATATAAGGCTTTATTCTGTTTTTTAAAGTACTTCTAAATGTTGGGGATTTTTAACCATTATGATTATATTAATTGAATAAAAACATTTTCATCTATGTAAATTTCAATAGTTTAGTAGAATATTTACCTTAAATGACCAAGTACTCAAATTTCATACTTAATAGAAATGGACACATTTCTAACGCCGATATTTTCACTGGACAAATTTCTTTAGTAGTAAGTATTTCCTAAATACATTAATAAGAAATCATTATTTAAGCTCAACATTTAGCAAAGTGCCTTGCAGATAGCAGATGATCAAAATACACAGTTTATCAAAGGCTTCTGTCTATTTGCTTCTGTACTGTGTGGTCCTAGGGCTGTACTGATAGCCTGGCTGATGACAGCTCTGTGCCTGTCGGGCTTGCTGCACAGGAGCTTTCTGTCATCCAGATAGTGTTGCACACTCTAAGCAGTCTTTGCTTCACGTGTGACCTACAGCAGCAAGTCCAGGCAGATGGCATACTTGCTGTCTACCAGCAGGAGAATCAGCAGGCAGACAGCTGTGGAGCAGTTGACAGTCACAGATGGCACCAAGCTTGGAGACATTAAGACACATACACACACGCTTTCTCGCTCCCTCTCTCCCTCTAARGGAGTTAATTAGGCTTGTAGTGTATAACCACTGAAAAGCTTAGTGACTTCTTTCATCTTTCTGGAATTAAGAGAAAGTAGCCTCTGATAAATACGGATATAGACTATGAAAATCGAGTTAGAAACTACATTTAGAACATAGCTCTAGAGGCAGCTTTTAAAATTAATTTCTTGAAGTTAGTATCCTAAGTACTGTGTCATTTTAACTCACCCTCCAACAAGCAGGTTTTGTTCAAAGAAAGGGCCTCTACATGCTAGTATTTCTGAGCGTGTGTCATAGATACTGACCTCTAACCCTTGTTCCTGCAGCATCAGTTCTCTGAATTCCACCAGCCAGTACCATGGCCACAGCAAGCTTCACTAGATACATCCCAAACACTTGAGGACACAAGCTGGCCAATATTTCATTCCTCCCTGGGAAGTGAGAAAGATCAGACGTTATCGTTTTCTAGGACTTCAACCTGAAATCTCCCTATCCTGTAGCCATTTTCACATAGACCYGCTCTTGGTGCCAATCTAAAGTGATGAAGAAGGCCGAGTCAAATAGAACAGAGAGTGAGGAGCTTTGTTTAGATTCTGCTTTTCTTTCTCAGTTTGGTTTTTGAGATGGTCCTGAAAGTAGCCAAAAGTGGTTTCAACTGTGTAATCCTTCCCAGTCTCCCAAGTGTTGGGACTACAGGTCTATGCCACCATACTGCACTGACCTTGGTTAGGTTTCAAGTTTAGTATCATGAAAAGAAGAGTGGTTTCTTTCCATAAATTTGTCATACTGAATAAAAAAAGGGGCTTCCTTTTCTCTTTCAACTTGTAGCTATCAAGGCAGCACTATTCCTTAATACAATGCAGTCATGTTCTCTGGAAATGTCACTAAAATCACTCCACTACTTATGTAAAGGAAATAGCTTTGGGAATGAGGCACTGTAATAACTAGTATCTTCTAGAGAGGTAAGCTGGAGCCTGTGGAGCTTCTGAAAGAAGTGGTTAATTCACCTTGCAAGTTGACTTGGCATGTGTTCTTGATTGTTTGAGAAATTGTTTTATTTGGAATAAGTTACTGTGGTATCAGTATATTAAGATCATTGCAAAATAGAACTCCAGTAATCCCAGGTGAAGATCTTGAAATCTAATTGTGTGCTTTAAATATAAGCAACAAATCTTGGAATCATTTTAGTGATTCATAAATAAAGCACTTCATCTCAGTCGACAGGATTCCAGTGAGTTTTCCCTGAGCCTGTCTATGCTTGATACCTCATGTACAAAGACTATTTGTAATGAGTCAGTCTTTTAGTCTGGGGAACAGAACCATCCACTGAGCTGCTTCCTATCCTGTAATGGCTCAACATTGACTCAGTGGCAAGTACCTGATGGGGCTGAGCCMGAGAACAGCARAATAGCAAAGAAAGAAACCCCTTGATTAAAAGGAAATCAGAAGGATGATGTAGAAAATGTTGGAAGTGCGTTACGAGTAGAGGGACACTCTCTTCCTAGACAGAAAGCCTAGAGAAAACAGGTCAGGGCTCTAAGCCAAGACTTGAGGTTCTGATTAAAGCCCAAGGGTTACACATAAAAACAGAATGGACCTAAGAACCACGTTTAAGAGCAGGTGAGGTGAGCCAGAACCATCCATGCTGGCAGAAGCCACGCTGCAGTGGTAAAGGGCACAGGGTCAGTGTCTAGCCTAGACACAGGTCCCAGTGCTTATCTTGAGCAAAAGCCTCTACTTTTCTGCTTTACCGTCTCTCCCTTTCCCGTGGCTTTGTAATGGCACACGATGCAATCAATCCCTTCCAAATTTCTAGTTTCAGACCATGTTGTTATAAGATAATCAAATCAGCACAGTATGAGTTCAAATGACCCAGCAGACCCAAGTACTATGCTTGTGGCCCCATCAGTCCCCACAGTTTCAGGAGACAAGTCAAAYCCCAAGAAAAGCAGCACTGGGCTGCAAAAGAGAGATGCCTGCGGATGCAGCTTCTCTTCTGCACTCCAGCAAGATCCACATACAACTTCAGAATGGTCAGATATATAATGTACCAGTACCTACGGCCATAAGAGGGGAGTTCATACTAAGAAATGTTGCCTGAGTTTATTTCATGGTGTCTTCCTAACTGACAAGGTTATTATACATAATCCATTCTTTATCTGACAAATGAGTTGCATAGCTACAAGACAGATCTTCAGTCATCAGCACAGGGACCTGGGAATCTCCAGGGCAGAGTGTGGTGTAATGAAGGCARATGAGCKGTGGCACTGGGACAGATAAGGAATGAACTCAGTTCAAAGGAGCATTGCACAGTCTTATAYGGACCTGAACCTAACTACAGTTCAGTCAAAAACTACACTGAAAAGTGGATGATTTTAAAAGTACTTGCTAYGTAAAGCCACAGCTTGGAGAACTTTGGGCTCCTTTTTACACTGATTACATAAAAGGAAGATCAGAGAATTCTACATATATATTGTATGTGGAAGATTTAAAAAWAAATCCCACAAAATAGAAGYAAACAGTCCATAAATAGACGAATGGAAGCTTTACTTTGTAAAATAAGTGTCTAGTTTGGCTTGTGACTTGAGAATAAAATAATATACATTACAATGGAGATAAAAGTTTATTTTTCTTGAAACCTCCAAAGAAGAATGAAAACAAAATTTATTTCATGTTTTATACATGTGGGTTTTTTTAAAATAAAAAACAATACTTTCTAAGCCCAAGGCTGTGGTGTGTTATTTTCTGTAATACATCGAAAGCRCACATTATGCTGCAGTGCAAATGTGTTCTGTCCTTCGTCTCTCCATCAGTCTTTCCCCAGCTAACACGGTCTTTACTTGGAAATATGCTAGAAAACCATGTACTGARTGAGAAAAGCTCGARGACTGACCGKGTTTWCTCCCCGGCACCCACATGACAAGCCAGTCTGCATGGTCACACAGGCCGTATTCCCAACGCAGGGGAGACAAGACACGTGAGCTGGGCCTCACTGAGGCCTCTGTCCAATTCAGACAACTTGTTTCTGTGACTTGGGGGCGGGGCAAGAAAACACGTGATTTAAGATTGACCTCTGGCTTTCACATGCGTGTGCGCACACGCACACACACACAAGAAATGAAATCTCAGTGCCAGGAACAGACTTGAAGATACTGACTAAATGATACCTGTCAACAAAGCCACACTGTCTTACACATCATGTAAGCTGTGAGCAAGTCATATCCCATTAAACTACTGAGTTGAATGTAGTCAGTTATGATGAGCCTTAATCACAAACCTGCAAAGGGGTCACTCTTATAGTATTCCCAGAAGTCTTCAAATTCTTTTCGAGTGTCCTCATCCATGRCCACCCCTGAGGACTGCTCGTTATTCACTTGGATGTAGTTGGCTTTCAGGACAATCTCCACTTCACAGCGTACATCTCGCTGAAAGGGTTTCCACCGCTGCATTACAACCCCATAGATGGTGAGGTCATCACCTAAGGAAAGCACCACGTGAGTCCAGCAGGAAGAGCCACAGTGAGATGGCATTGAAGCCCTTGGCAAAAGACCAGAAATTAGAAATAAGCTGCCCACACACTTTGTTTCCAAGTACATCTGTTCATTCAGAAAGCAACGACCAATTTTAGGTTAAAACACACCCCAGATCCTCAGCCCCTAAAACAATACGTAAAGTCAAAGTCAGCATTTAACAACAACAACCAAATCTGCGACATGATAATCATATAATTAATACCCTTTACTGAGAATAGTGCACTAGATAATTGATTTATCGCTGTTATGTCGGGTGACATGTTCATTCTCTAAGAAACTAATCAGCCCGAAACTGAAACTGCATTAGCTTGGAATCAGGAAAGTAGACAGCCTACTGCTGTCTAGCATGTATTTTAGTTTCTTATGTGTTCCGTTTTAYTGTATTAATACTCAGTCTCCTGCTTTTTTCAATGAAGGAATGACCGATAATAGATCAGTGGATATTGATTCTACTTCAAAGCATAAAATAATTGGTTTCAGACCCCAGGACAAGGGACTGAGGTGCAGACCTGTCACCCAAGTTCTAGCATGCCACAGCCCCCACCTGACATACCCTGCCCCCAACTCTGGACTTTCCAGCCCAGAGGCTGGGCAGCCGTTCCCCCAGAGGCTCTT
>BDUI01032127.1:10329-26207 GCA_002335545.1 Apodemus speciosus | reverse complement strand
ATAAAATTTAAAAATGAGACAGAAAGGCGGCTCAGTGGGTAAAGACACTTGCTGCACAAGTCTACTGACTCAAACCCAATGACCGGAAGCCGTCTAAAGGTGGAAGGGGAGACCCAGCTCCCACACGTTGGCCACCACAACCGCACCATGGTGTGCTATACACACACAGACGTTTTTTCCTAGTTCACGTRTTTTTAAACATTTGTTTGTTTACTTATTTATTCACTACTATGTCTGAAGTCGCTTCTGTTAGCAAACCCCACCCCCGTACCCCAGTCCCCCACCGACACCCCCACACCCCATCCCGCTATCTTCAGCTTTATACAGAGGTTTAGGAACCGAGCCGTCAAAGGACTCAAATGCTGCCTTTTGTTTTGTGATGAGAGATCCTCTTACCCAAGATGCCCAACATAGAAATACCAGAGTACTTATTAAGAAAACTCATTATTGCTTGCATAAGGGAACCGCATAAAGCAGATTCTAYGGAGTTGTACCTCTATTCAGCGCCTTCCTGCGTGCACCCTTATTTGTAGCCTCACTTACTGCCCGCGGGACCCAGCACTGCAGAGGATCCAGCAAACAAAACCAAACCGCTTCTCGCACAGCACTCTCAGCAGTGGGGCAAGCAAGGTCGCCGCAGCTGCAACAGTGCCTGTGTGCAACAGCAGGACCCACACACAGAATGGGGCAGGGGTCTGCTTCAGACGCAGGGTTGGGAAGGAAGGCAGCCCTGATGAGCACTGCCTCTGTGGGATCTAAAGTGCGCACGCGCGGACGCGAGCACAGGACAGTGGGCATCCATCAGCTGTATCTCGCTTACGGCAGCATTCTCGGCTTTCCCCAGAGACCACATCCACGTCCCGGAAGAGCTTAGTAATGTATGCCATGTCGGCCGGAAAACCATCCGCAGCACATTCTCAGAATCTTTGTCATGGCTTCTTCTCACTTTCCTCCTGCAGATCATAGATATGACATCCTGCCCACAGGGCACGCCTGAGCTTGGTGGCTTCACGTCCCCTGAGAATAGCCAAGATCCGTCATTGAAGGGCTGGGTAAATAGGTCAGTGGGTGATACGCTGGCTCTACAAGCAAGGACCTAAGTTTGGATTTCCAGCACCTACATTAAAATGGCCTTGAAGATATACCTGTGCTGTAACTCCAGTGCTGGACACGCAGATGCTACAGTGAAGGCGTACATGCGCATGCCTATAACCAGCTGGAGGTGGAAAATCGGGCATTCAAGACCAGCTTGAGGTATTCACAAAGCTCAAGGCCAGCTCAGGCCTAGAAACCCTGCATGCCTTTAACCCCAGCACTCAGGAGTTCGAGGCAGGTGAATCTCTGTGAGTTGGAAGCCAGCATGGTCTGCACAGAGTGTTCCACGCCAGCCAGAGCGACATAGTGAGACCCTATCTCAAACAATACAAAATGAAACAAAACAAAGCAATTCTCACCAATACCTGAGGGCCTCCCCTCCTTCCAGTCGCTCCACCACTGGACCACAAAGTTTCTGAGAAAGTCTCACCTGACTTGGACCAAGAGAGTCTGTCACTGAGCTTGCACTAAACAAAGGATAAGAACTATTTGCTATAGGGATAAAGGAAGCCACCTCTGAGAATGGCATCGGAAGGAAGAATTGACCCCACTGTGGCAGAAAAATCCCGCGATAAAGGAACATCTCCATTTGAGACAAACATTGCAACTACTTCCTTATTTCTGTTTCCCAGCATTTAAATCTGGCGGTGAGATGGCTCAGCGGGTCCAGGCCCCTGAAGCCCAATGCCAAGCCTGTGGGGCTGAGTTCCATCCTGAAGACCCATGTGGTAGAGAAGACTCCACCGACCCTGCAAACCGTTCTCTCCACCCCGTGGGTATTGTGGCGCATGCGCGTTCCTGCAGACCACGTGGACGAGTAGAGAGCGGACTCCTGCCGGCTGTCCACCACTCCGTGACGTATGAGGTGGCACATATGTGCCTCGCAAGATAAATAAATAAAAAAATGAAAACACAATATAAAAACGGACCTTACAGGGCTGGGCACTGTGGCACATGCCGTTAATCCCTGAATTTGGGAAGCAGTGGCAGGTGGATCTCTGTGAGTTCGAGGCCAGCTTGCTTTACCTAGTGAGTTCTGAACAGCCATGGCTATATGGAGAGACACTGGCTCAGGGAGAAAACAAAAGGAATTTCAATCTGAGAGCACGTGACTCTCACTATTCATAAGCAAACAAAAACAACTGGACCCTAACCCTCCCAGATGTTGACTCGTGTCAGGTTCCATTACCTACGCGGCTGACCCCATAACGGAGGCAGGGGATTACTTTAAATGATGACACTGGAGACGGCGGTGGAGGATTCCTTTGCTTTGAACTTTGTGCAAAAAAAAAAAAAAAAAAACAAAAAAAACAAAAAACAAAACAAAAAAAAACAATACAACATTGACTGTTTAAAATAGTTTTTGGATAGAAAATGCCTGGCGACATTTGTCGCATACAGTGTCTTAATTGTTTATGTTAGTCTTTAATTACATTTAGTGAAGCGCATAGAAGTGGGCTTTCCCATTGTAAATACATGGTTTTATCATGATAAAGTCATGAAGGGGCTGGCGAGATGGCTCAGTGGGTAAGGCATTTGCTAACAAGCCTGGTGACCCAAGATCTGGTGACTGAGGAGGAGAGAGCTGAATCTGAAAAGCTGTCCTCTCTCACCTGTGCATAAGCACAGTGGCACTTGCAAGCATGCACACACACACACACACACACACACACACACACTAACAAAGGAAAAGATCTGTTACCATGTGTATACAGAAGATAAAAATAGGTGCAGATAAGGAAAAGCATTTGAGCCATTAAAATTGTAGACATATTTCCATTAGTTATAACAATAGTGTTAAAGGCTGCTGCATTGGATATGTTCACAATGGCAGATCAGCATCAAAATCCATCACTCATTTTATGCAACATAAAAAATATGAAGTCTTAACTATTTCTGACATATGGAAAATAAAATCCAAATAGCAAGAATAAGAACCTGCAGAATTAGCTCAGGACTGCCATCTGAGCTCATAATTACTGCAGCATCTTTTTGTCAGTACCAGAAATGAGGAGATCCCCACTAACTTGGTTCCACTCTGTATCTGTGACTGCTTGGCAATTAAACAGTGACATGGGACATGTTGGCTTCACTGAGATGAACCACAGTCCCAAAGTGCCTTTTCTTATGTGTGTCTAGTCAGGGTCAGCTGTCATGATGCTATCTCGTCAGGCCTGAGGCACAGGAGGAGGCAGCAGCCATTTTATAGCCTGTGCACATGTGTGTGCACGCACACACACATGCATGCCCCCCACATGCACACAACACATGTGCACACACACATGTGCACACACACATACACACACACACATGTGCACTGCTCCCTTGCTAACTACTAACTTTGATGCCATGACGGGATTTGTAGATTCCGTTGAGGAAGCTCCCTTGGACAGGACTGCAGCTGTCCACTGAAAGTCCCTTAGGAACTCTACACTTCAGCAACTCCACACCTCTGCCTCCGCCTCCGCCTCCGCCTCCGCCTCCGCCTCCGCCTCCGCCTCCGCCTCCGCCTCCGCCTCCGCCTCCGCCTCCGCCTCCGCCTCTGCCTCTGCCTCTGCTCACAGTGGTTCTGTTTGTACTCCCTTGATGAGTAAGCCATATCCCTGAAAGAAGCTCCTAAATAAATGTAATTTACTAACTCCACATGTCTGGCAAACTTAGCTAGCTTCTGAGGCATGGTTTTTACTGGCAAGGGGACACAGAGGAAGGCTTTCACCATGCGGATTCATCCAGAACGTCATCGAAGGTTTCCTTGTATAAGGCATCTTTCTGAGGACGTAGCTACAGTGGTCAGCTTTTGAAAACGAGGTTCATTATGGCTGGGGAGTAGGTGCGGGGCCTGAGGTGACTAAGCTCCAACTACTGAGTGGTGCCTGAGAGGCAGGCCCTGTCAGGGGGCAGAACCTTCTCTCCACCTTCCTTCATTCTTTGCACACAATGCGAATGGGACACGTCATGCACCTTCTCTGACAAAGACCACGTCCTAGAGAAGTCACATTGGACAGCTGCAGAGAGGCAAGAGGCACCTTGGTCCTAACCACACCAGCCCCCAGGTACCTGCGTCTAACCCACTTTTGCAAGAGAGGTAAAGCCCAACTTGGGATCTGGGATACTCCACAAAACACAACTTCGGCGGGGCTGCCTTTCTCTCGCTTGCTTTCCCATCTTCTTAGTTATAAACTTCCGCATTTAGCTTGCTGTGCTATCAGGAACGCAGTTATCATGTTAACCTTCCCTGCTGTACACAGGAGACATGCTAAATGTTTAAGGGGATAAGACTAGACACAAAGCCTCAGCAAAAGCCCATCTTCATTTTTCCATGCTTCTAGGCTTTGGCAAGAGAACATGAGAAAGGTTTTTACCGTCTGCAATAAATGCCTCTAAAAAGCCACAAACTTTAATTCCCATGGAATGGAATTTCATACGCAAGCCTGTGGTTATATCCAAACTCACTCATTGAACGGATCTGCGCTGTAGAAAATTTAAGCTGCTCTATCTCCAGATAAGGTTCTGTCTTTTTCATGTTACATTAATGGTCATCTTATTTCCTAAACCAGCAACTTCCCACATGTCCGAGGCGTGCTGTTAAACTTATTTAGCTACTCTCTGTGTGAGTATATGTGTGTGTGTGTGTGTTTGTGTATGAGTGTGTATGTTTGTGTGTATGTGTGTATATATAAGTGTGTGTGAGTGTGTGTATATGTGAGAGTATGTATGTATGTGTATGTATGTGAGTGTGAGTGTGAGTGTGTGTATGAGTGTGTATGTTTGTGTGTATGTGTGAGTGTGTATATAAGTATGTGTGAGTGCGTGTATATGTGTGTGGGAGTATGTATGTATGTGTATGTATGTGAGTGTGTGTGTGTGTGTATGTGTAATAGAATGATCATGGAGAGCAGAAAACACTTCAAGAGAGTCCGTTCTCCTCTTCCACCACATAGGTTCCAAGAACTAAGCTCAAGTCGTCAGGTTTGGCGGCATGCACCTTTATCATCGTGTCTCACGGCTCTCCGGTGTGTTGTGATCATAAAAGGAGAAAGAGGTTAGAGAATATGGTGTATGGCGGTGTGGGTCCCTCAGCAGGCACCCCTTCCCCCCGAGGGACCAGACACACACTGGCATAGTATAGAAGAGAGTTTATTCACAGCATGGGGAGGGGAGTTAAGAGGGTAGTAGAGGCAGAGAAAGGCAGAGAGGAGGAGAGAGTAGAGAAGCAGAGACTGGCCATGGCCATGTGGAGAGAGGGGGACGGGAGGAGAGCCCAAGAGGGTGCAAGGGAGAGGCTGAGAGTGAGAGAGGTAGGAGAGGTAAGAGGTAAGAGAAGGGGGAGGGCGTGAATCGCCCCCTTTATAGTAGGCCAGGCCTTCCTGGCTGTTGCCAGGTAACGGTGGGGCGGGGCATACCTAGCTGTTGCCAGGTGATTGTGGGGTGGGGCATAGACAGAATCCTAACACAGCGTGCTTCTCTGCTGGATGCCAACCTAACCATGCAGCCATAGAAACCTATCAGTCAGCTCAGCGGCCTCTCTAGATGCCTGGCAGCATAGCCACCAAGAGTGACCACGACTTTCTGGGCCAGCGTGAGATCTAGCGAGACCTGAAGAGACATCAAACAGGAAAGCAGCGGCACTTCTCAGGCCTGCAGTTCACATAGGCACATCTGGTCCTGGGGCTGACTAGAAAGTATTGACAAGGTACAGAGGTGTCAAATGTCCTCTCGGCCTCAGGCCGTTGCCCATACCACAGCGAATCTGATCCCTCTTCAGAGGCAGGAGGGAGGGGGTTCATAGATGGTGATCCTAGCTCTGAATAGACGAACTTGGGAAACTCCTCTGGAGCACAATGGGCCTGCCTGTTCCCAGCCCAGGCCACGATGCTGGGCCCAGGCCCTTTGTTTCTGTCCCTTCCTCCCTTTCACAGCCCCCCTCAGCGGGGGTCCAGGCTGGTGAGTTCTGGGCTTCTCTGCCAACACCCTCCCTTAAACTCCGATGTGGCTCAGGGTTCTTCTCTCTCCTTTAGGTCTCTTGCCATTCCCACGGCGAGGGGAGTCTAGGAGACATTTGTAAACGTACACAAAGCTGCCCTCTTCCAAACCCCACCGTCCTTCTGTCCTCTCTCCTGGATACTCAGGACCCTCTGAATTCCCACAGACATCTATTTCATCAAGGTCAAGTCAAATACGGTCTTGAATCTCAAAGTAGTCCTCCCTCTCCCAACTATGCCGAAGCCTGAGCTGTGTTCTAATTTGAGCTGCTGGCCCCACCACACAGCCCGGGGCCATGTCTCTTGTTTTTACCTCCTCTTCTATACTTCATCTATGAAGTACAGTGAGGTTAGAACGACCCAAAACGAACTTACAGGAGCGAGAATGGATCTGGGACTCTGGTCATCGGTCTGCCCCTGGAGAGGAGACCTCAGCCCCAGAGCCTCCAGGAGACTACAGGAGGGCGGAGAGAGTCTTCGTGTTCCAATCTAAGTGCAGACTACAGCAGCCACGGCAGCAAAGGGACATGGGAAGAATTAGGAATGGCCGCCTCTCCCCAGGCTGGTGTGAGTCACAGAAAAGCAAACCCAGCATCTCCAGGCTCTGTCGACACAGGGACGTAGGATCGTGCTGCAGAGTCCGTACAGGACGCCAGCGTCATTCCAGAGTCTGCTCACCTATACTCTCAATACCTGAGAATACAAGTGCTCTCATCTTCCCAGCTGCAGGTCATGCTGGTCACCGACCAGGGAACCAAGCAAAGGACTGTGACTGGAGTGGTACCCTAAAACCATCTGAGACGGATGGCGCCAAGACATCACCAAGGATACAGAGAGGAGAGTGTTATTAAAGGCTCCGTGTCGGGGGAGGGGGCACTCTGGTGCAAGTCACAGCTACTTGGGAAGCTAAGGCAGGAGGATAACAAACTTGAGACCAGATTGGGCTAGGCAATGAGACCCGTCTCAAGAACAAATTAAGGTTCAAGAGGACTATAGAGGCACATGCCTGAAATCCCAGAGGCTAGAGGTGCTGTGCTGTTGCATCTCCCCACGGTCCCACCAGCTGAACTTATCCACGTGGAAACTTAAAACGCTGTGCATCACAGCTGATTTTTGCTTGATGGGTAAAAACGTTGACCGGACGGATATGTGGCGTTCACCATTGCCACCCTGTGAATGAACAACCGAGGGGTATCCTTCTAGCAAACTAGCTGGTTCAAAAGCAAGATGCTTAGTAAACAAGTGGGTTCAGAGCTGTGCCTGGCTTCACATTTGTTTTGTCCTTATCGCTGAAAAGGAGACAGGGAGACACGCTGTCACCAACTGTTAACGTCAAACTGGCTATGAACACATGAGTTCAGCAAAACCCAAACGGGGGTGATCTTGAGCTCCTGCCTGCAGCTCCCAAGTGCTAGAATCACAGGCCCATGCCAGCCAGAATGCCCGGCTGGAGATATTTGAAGTGTCATTAGCTAAAGGTAGTTAGGTCCCTTTGGGCCTTCTGAAAATGAGACAACTCCACAAGGTCTGGCTGTAAAAGTTCGCTGTGGTGTGGAAATGGAAGCTGTAGGAATCGGGGTCATTTCCTTAATATGTTGATTTGTTCTTCTCATTCTGCATACTACAGATGTGAACACTGTTTAGCAAGTGGGCCATGCATGTTTACGACATGACTAGGGTGAATATTTGATAATCTTCTGCCCTGAAATCCCAGTCATATAATGTATGATATACACATGCACAGACCATTTGCTCTTTCCACTGAGCTATGGTTTTGGTGGTGGTGGTTGATGGTAGTGCTGGCTTTGAACCCAGCTCTACCACAGAATTAAAGCCCCAGGACCTACAAACTCTTTCTGAATGAGGAACTGCTCTTTCTCAATCAGTCTGATGGCCACAGGGTTATGGAGTTGGGGAGTCAGCAGTCTGGGAGCACGGCTCACTAGTTCTGTCCCTTGTAGAATGTTCTACTGGGTCTCCAGAGTAAGTCTTTCTCAACCAGGCCCACGACTGCCTTACAAGGTCCCACACCTTTGCTTCCTGAGTGCTGGAAATAAAGGCATGTGCTGCCATTTTTTGAGACAAGGCTTTTCCGTGCAGCTTTGTCTATCTTGGAACTCACTCTGTAGACCAGTCTGGCCTTGAACTCAGAGATCCTCCAGCCTTTACCTCTTGAGTGCCCACTGACAAGATTTCCTTAGTATTTTTGACTAGTGCACTGGAGGACTGCATAGGGCATGAGAGCCAGACTCGAAACAAAATCAACAAAAATACCATGCCAGCAAATGTTTGAGGGCTCAGATTCAACTGAGTTTACTTTTACTCAGCAGTTGAGTAAAAGTGAGGTGTTATCTGGTCTTCCGAAAGCAGCAAAGCATCTCAGGCAATAAGAAGCCATAATCAAAATGGCTGCTGCTCATCTCGGGAGGTACAAGGAAGAAAGGTTTAGATCCATGGAGTCTCAGGACCAGAGCGGAGAGATCTGTGGACACGTCAGAAGCAGATGCTCATAGAAAGTAGAATGAGGCTCAGTCCCACCTTTTCCCTTTGAGCTTCAGTTTCCTCTCTTGTAATACAGAGGTTGTAGAAAATGACAGGATACAATAATTTCCCAAACACGCCTAAGACCTGGAATTCTTGGAAGCAGGGCTGGAGAGACAGCTTAACAGTTACGGATGTGTCCTGCTCTTAGCGTCTGGTTCCCAGCACCAGTGCCAGCCAGTTCACAACTGCCTGTAAATCCAGATCTAGAGCCAGCGCTGCCTTCTGTCCTCTGTGGGTATGTGGCATGCATATATACGTGCACTAAACACTTGTACATATAAAATAAAAATAAATTGATAATAATAGCAATAATAGTAATATTAAAAGAATCCCAAGAAGACGGGCTTGCATGTGCAAACCGTCATTGACGGCAGGTATAAGACAAGTAATACAGTAAGGCAGGGGGCAGGCAGAGGTCTGATCCAATGGACATATGTCTGTGTGGGTTCGAACCCAACTCCTGGTACCAACTTCTGTCTTAGTTAGGGTTTCACTGCTGTGAACAGACACCATGACCAATGCAAGTTTTATAAAGGACAGCATTTAATTGGGGCTGGCTTACAGGCTCAGAGGTTCAGTCCATTGTCATCAAGGCAGAAACATGGCAGCATCCAGGCAGATATGGTACAGGAGGAGCTGAGAGTTCTACATCTTCCTCTGAAGGCTGCTAGTAGAAGACTGATTTCCAGGCAGCCAGGGTGAGGGTCTTAAGCCCACACCCACAGTGACACACCTACTCCAACAAGGCCACACCTCCTAATAGGGTCACTCCCTGGGCCAATCATATGCGAACCATCCCAACCACCAAGAAACAGAATGAAGGACCAAGGGGAATAGCCAAGGATAGAGGCCCAGTGCACAGAAGGAAGTTGTGTAGAGATGGCTGTGGCTGGGGGCAGCTGCCGGAACCCTGGGGGCTTCTGGGAAGCTCTCTAGAACGCCTCTCAGACCGGCTCTCCTAGAAAAGGCAAGGGAGCACCTATGTGCCCCCATTGGTTAAAGGTGGCCCCGTTTCTACGTACGAAGGGGAGTTCTACAGTGACACATCAGTCCACTGTATGTGACTGCTAGGACTCTACAGAACTGACGACTACCTAGGGTGGGTATCAGGGGGGAAGTTAGGAGGATTTGAAGGCACACATAAAGGAGAGATACTTTGATGGTTTGGGTGTGTGTGTGTGTGTGTGTGTGTGTGTGTGTGTGTGTGTGTGTGTGTTTTGTTTTGTTTTTGGAGACAGTGTCTCATATAGCCCAGGCTGGCCTTGAACTCACCATGTGACCCAAGCTGGTACCTTAAATATCTGATGTTCCTGCCACCGCTTCCCAAACGCTAGGGTTACAGGAGTGTGGCACTAACCTAGTTTACGCACAGTGCTCGGGACAGAATCCATGGCTTTGTGCACGCTGGGCATACGCTCTACCGACGGAGCTACATCCCTAGACTTCCACAGAGAGTTTCAAACAGTCCTAAATAAACAAGAGCTATATAACGGTAAATTGCTAATCATCAACTTTCCAAGAAACACTGGTATTTATGTATGCCTGTACACAAATATCGACTGTAAACATGCTCAGATAAAAGAAACATAGCATAAAACTGCTGAGTAATAAAATATAAAATAGTCTTCAATCTAAAGTCCATGTAGTAACTGATTCTAATGGGTCCTGTGAGGTTCTGCTAAACTCATTTATCCATAGCCAAACTATGACAAAGGAAGGTCCCATGTGTCCTTTTCAGGGTGAAGGCGGACCCCCGAAGCCAGGCATATTCCTGAACTTCCCTTGTGAACTAAACATCTTGCTTATGAACCAGGTAGCTTGCTAGAGGAACACTCCCTCAATTTCTCTAATCACAGTGTGACAACTACAAACACCCCCACATCCCATCTACATTATACCCATCACCTTCTTAGCACCGGCAACAGAAACCGACTGCGACTTGCAGTGTTTTCCAATTTCTGCGCGGACACATTCCCATCATGGCCACCAAGTTCAACTCACGGGGCAGTGGAGAGGCACAAAACAGCACAGTACACATTSGTCTCCGCACRGAAAAATAGACAAATGCATCCTCATGAGAAGAGGAATCAGTAGGATATAATTCATAATGCAGCAGAAAACTCTTGAGTGTTTAACTTTTTTTAACATGTTGTTTAATTTTAAACAATTGCTGCTGTCAAGAGTAAATCTTACTCATGACATTCCCGAAAATTGAACACAGAGCCCTAGGAGCCCAGGATAACACTAGAGTTGTATATTATTTGGTAGCAGTCTATAGAACTATTTTTGAACAGAAGGGGTTCTGACTACATCTTTTGTCTCCTTTGACCCTTCCCTTGCCATCACCCCCAGAAAGAAACCAGTCACCACATTTGCCGAAGGTGCACCAGAGGACTTCGTGCCACCTCGGGCCCGACAGTCCATCCTACATCTGGGATGCGCTGTCTCGATCGTTTTTGACTGCTCTTCTGAAATCTCTTTCTTGCCAAGCCAACCAGCATAATGCTGGAGCTGCCCATAAGCACAGTCATGGCTATGCTTGCTCACAGAGTCCAAAACCCAGAACACATTAGCATGAAATTCCAGCTCTCAGGACTGGAGTGACAGCTCAGCGGTCCAGAGCATCTGCTGCTCTTGCAGGGGACCTGAGTTCAGTTCCCCATATCGACGTCCAACAGCTCACAATAATCTGTAACTACAACTCCAAGTGATCTGACCTCTGTAGGCACCGAACACATGAGATGTGCACATGTGTATACACACACACACACACACACACACACACACTTGATTTTTTTTAATCCCTGTTTCTCCATTCTCAACTTCATCTGTGCCTAGTGGTTCCACAGAAGCAAACCTGCACCCCTATGTTGTGCACCCTCTCTCTTCCATGAGTATTCCTCGCCCTTCCTTTCTGAAAGAGCTGTCATCCCCTAAAAACACCTGCCTTTGAGGCCTACTTGACAGCTGTCTTCCATCAAAGCTGTGCAATGTCTGCTTATCTTCAAACCCCCTTCCGTCCGCATATCCCGCTCCCCTGCAGGGCTGCAGTACTTAACTCACAGCATTGACTCTTTGGATCATGGTTATCATTGTGTCTACTTAGCCCTCTTATCAGTGACCCTCACGTTGTAGTCCCCAGACCCAAAGCTAGAGCAGGGTATGGGAACTTGTTCAAAATGCAGTTTCTCCGCCCAGATACTCTAGAACCATGGGTAATTCATCCCAGAGGCAACAGTGAATCGCAACAGCGCTGGCTGAATTTCCAGATGAGTTGGGGTCATACTAATTTAGCTGCACACTTAAAGCTAGAATCTAACGACCCCAGCTACAAACCATCATTATTCTCCATCTTGCCCACAGTTTTGGTTGGTTGGTTGGTTGGTTGGTTGGTTGGTTGGTTTAGACAGGGTCTCACACTGCATCTCTGGCTGTCCTGGAACTCCACATGTAGACCAGGCTGACCTCAAACTCAAAGAGCTCCGCCTGCATCTGCCTCTGAGTGTTAAGACTAAGGGTACACACCACCATGCCAGGCTGTAATTTCTAATACTGATTTTGGACCAACTGAATAGACACATAGACTGAACTAGAGAGTGACAGACTGTACAACTCCTAAAGATGGTCATTATGCACTGGTGACTCCCAAAGGATGGACTGATTGGGCCAGTAGGCTTATGAGAGATGCCCTTCTTGTCTGGATGGAGATGCTGCAAGACCTGAAGAACAACCAGCCACTGACTATTCATGATCTTCAGACTTCTCAAAGCACTCACTGAAAAAAATGTTTTAAAGTAAATGATGTCCCTAGAAGGATTTCAGACACAAACTCGGGTTGTCTTTTTGTTTTTAAATATTATTATTATAATTGTTGTTGTTGTATATTGTCAGGGGATGGACTGGGGAAGAGAGAGAGAAAATACCAAGGTAGTGTTTGGGGGAGATAACCCCAAGAGTTGGTTATCTCCTACTTCAGTCAAATCCAGGGATTGGACTCAAGTCACCAAGCTTGTGAAAAGCAAGCTCCGTTACCTTGAGCCATCTACTGGCCCTATTTCTGATTTCCTGAGATAGGATATTATGCTTCAAAATAGTAATTAAGGTTAGCCTTGAACTCTTAATACCCCAACTTCCCCTTCCAGAGTGCTGGTATTTCAGGAATTGGCTACCTTTCCTAACCCAGAAGGTAAATACCTTCTAGTCAGAAGCTAGAGAGGTGACTCAACGGTTAAGAGCACTTGCTGCTCTCTCAAAGACCCCAGTTCCGAGTCCCATTACCCAGCCAGAGGCTCACAACTGTCTGTAATTACATTTCCAAGGCATCTAATACCCTCTTCTGGCCTCCACAGGCACCAGGCTTGGTATACAAGCACATGGTACAAAGATGTACCTTCAGGCAAAACACCAATTCACATAATTTCTTAAAATTAAGCACATACAATATGAATATCTTTTTTAAATGTTTTTAACTTGCATTTATTTTTTCTTGCTAGTTCCTTTGTGGGGACCATGGCCTGTATGTGGAGGTCAACATACAGCTTTGTTCTTCCATCGTGCAGGTTCTAGAGACCAAAGTGAGGTGACCAGCCTTGGTGGCAGGTGCCTTTGCTCCATGATCCTCTATCTTTCATTTGAATGTGTATTTTTAAGCAGCTTTTGGCCAAAGTGATGGTTAATATTGATGATCGATTCAACAGGATCTCTGAAATCGGGCAGGACAAGGCCGCTGGGCATGCCTGGATTTTGTGAATCCCCGGAGAAGCCCCTCTCTAATGCGGATGGCACCGGTCCATTGGCTGGAGTCCCAAACTCCATGAAAAGGAGAAAATGGGCCGAGCCCTAATGTTTCTCATGCTGTACCTGCAACAGAACCGGCTGCCACCGTGACCCACCCCCATGACGGCCTCTACCCTCAAACTAAAATAAGCTCCTCCTTCCTTCAGTTGCTTTTGTTGGGTATTCTGTTCTGCCAACAAGAACGGTAAGCAGCGTATGCAAGTATCTTACTACTGGGAAAGGGTTGCCATGCACCACCAGGAAAAAGGTTTTAAACTTCTCGTCTATTCTGGGTCTCTTCTGTAAAGTCGACTGAAACTGGCTAAATTCATTCTTCTTCCTCCCATTGTTAGCCTACTTGAGAAGCTTATTCCTTCTAAATTGCCAGCCTTCCTCAAGTGTGTCATAAGGCCGTCATTTTCCATGACTCATTTGTCAGGCAACAGATAAATATAAACATCACTGATTCCTGAAAGAGACTTTAAAACTAAGGAAGGCGCTCTCGGGCCTCCGAATCAAGATAACACAAGCAACCCTGGCCCATCACATAATCAGAATGGTAGGAAATAACATTGGACAGAGACAAAGTAAACAGATCCAAGTGCCGTAAAAGATCACACGGAGATAAATGATGACCCAGTGGCCAGGTATCAAAACCATTTCAACAYCTTCTGTTAGAGTAACTCTCCACCCRTTTTACCATCAGTGTCCGTCTGGGGAACAGCTCCAGACCTGCCCTCYGARGGGAAGAAGATCCAGAGTGTCTGGGGAGCTCAAGAGCCAGGTCAGGTCCTGCAGAGCCTGCTCAGCTGCAGCCCTTACTCGAGCTTTGATGCCATCTTTGTTCCCTGTCAACTCTGAGGACTGTGGCCACAGGGACCACAGACCAGATGAATCCCAGACATTTAATTACAACTTCTGACCTCCTCCTGGACCAATTTGGCTTTTGTGCTATGACAAGGAAATAAGATAACATCCATTACTTCTAGAAGACCGGGATGGAGTTCAGTTAGTAGAGTGCTTGCCTAGAGTACACAAAGCTTTGATTTCAATCTCCAATCCACATAAACCAAGTGTGACAAGACCYCTGTAGTACTAGCACTGAGGAGCTAAAGGCAGGAAGATCAGAAGTTCAAGGTCATTATTCCTGACATAAGTTCAAAGTCATCCTGAATCTCATAAGACCATGCAATAATTAATAACAGAGATAACAAAAATAATCATACCTAGGTATTCCTGCTCACCAAACACATGGCCATTTTGTTTACAGAAGACTCAGACACTTCCTGAGTCCTTGGACCTAGGAAGAAGTCATCAATGACATTAAGAAATGACTTGGAGGCTGAGGAGATGGCTCAGCAGTTAAGAGCACTGGCTGCTCTTCCAGAGGTCCTGAGTTCCATTTTGAGCAACCATATGGTGGCTCATAACCATCTGTAATGGGTTCTGATGCCCTCTTCTGGTGTGTCTGAAGACAGTGACAGTGTCCTCACATACATGAAATAGATAAATAAATCTTTAAAAAGAAAGAAAGAAAGAAAGAAAGAAAGAAAGAAAGAAAGAAAGAAAGAAAGAAAGAACATTTTAACAGGAGTTAGTGGCATAGCTTAGGGGTAGAAATCTTGCCTCCCTGAATTTCATCATTTCATCCCAACACACACACACACACACACACACATACACACACACAAGAATTCAAACAAAATTGTTTAATAGTATAACTAAATCAGATAGTCCTAGATAGTATCCCAAAGCATAAGATATATAGCATTAGTTCGTACCATTTAAATAATTGAATAAATAAATAAGTAAATGACTTCAAGAGACAAATCTTTTATGCACAAAAAATCCAAATCCCAGTCGCTACTCACGTTACTAAGAAGCATCTAATAMCTCCTTGCCCCCAAGCTGTGTAAACCTCACATGGCAGAAAAAACAGATCCACAATAGAAATAGCTACAGACGCTTCTTCAGGCAGTCTGACCACGTGCCTCTTGTTATGAAGTCAAGGGAACAGCATTTCACCTCTGTGGTTTCCTTCCCCAAACCCATAACCCCAGTCTGTTCATAAGAAATCATCAAGGAACCCAAACAACAGACATTCAAGCCAGACACCTTGCCTAAGACTCTTCAGAACTGCCAATGTCATCAGAATCAAAGGAAGTCAGACACAGGAGAGCCCCAGGAACAAAGGAAAGTTAAACTACATTGAAAAGTGTGAGGTAGCATCCTAGATAGAATACAAGCATAGGGAAGTCCAATTAGGAGCAATTAATGAACCGTGAATAAAGCGCGGGCTTTAGTTAGTCATGAGACACAAATTTACCATGTACCAACTTTAGTAACAAAGGAGCCATATAATGTGTGGCCAATACAATTCTTCAACTATTGTACTGGCTGGTATTGTGTGTCAATTTGACACAGGCTGGAGTTATCACTGAGAAAGGAGCTTCAGATGAGGAAGTGCCTCCATGAGATCCA
>BDUI01032117.1:5700-17357 GCA_002335545.1 Apodemus speciosus | reverse complement strand
AATAACATACCACTAAGCCTAAAATGGCTTTAGAATAAAAAATAAGCTGTTTCACCTTTTAGAATTTATACTTTACTAAAGTATTTATGTTTTCTCAAAAATAATGACAGGAGTTTTCCCCTGACATACAGAGTGGAGGCTTTTAGGTCAAATGTCTCACTAAAAATATAGCTTCTTTCTCAAGGCAAAGTGAGAAACACACACATACACACAAAAATCAGAATTCATAAGCCTGAAGGGCTTTCAGCTGGCACATGACCTTGAATCAGCTGCATTTTGAAATACAGTTCAGATCAGCACATTCCACTGAGATAGCTCAGTGTGATGTATTTGTTATATTGAACCCAAAATATATTTTTGAAGCTTTTTCTCTTTCATCAGCTAGTTTCATTTCTATACTTCGGGAGCCCTAGATTTGGGTATGTTTATTCTATAATTTCATTGACATAGATTTTTCTATTCCTATAGTTTTAATCTCAGCCCTATGGATATTTATGTTTGGTTTCATGATAGAGCTCAGTATTCTGGGAARTTGTGATTAGGTCCTTTTATTTATTATATTCTTTTATTGATATTTGAATGCATTAATTTCTCTACTTTGATCTTCATCCTTCACATCCCTTCTACTTGGTTGAGTCTGTTGTGACATTTTCACTATTTTTTTTATTTTGATTCATTTGATATTTTACTGCCAGAATCTCTGTTTTCATTTTCCCCCCAACTTAATTATCTTACTGAATTTCTCTGCCACGATATTACATTTCTCATGTATATTAACAATTTTCTCATCTGCCCTTCTGACTTACTATTCTATGTGGTTGGCTTTCTAGTCCTGGTCTTCTGTTGATTGGCTTTCTTCTTGTCTCTGCTTGTTTCAATTATTTTTGTGGCCATTGAACACTGTCATGAATCAGTTTTTACAWTTTTCTCATTGTAGCAACTTTGAATTCATAATTGGCATGGTATGATCTTTCATATTTGGAATGTAGCCTTGTTCCTGTCATTTGGTGTTCTTGTGTTGCCATTTATGTGTCTATTGTTTGGATATCTCTTCCATTTAATTTTGGGGATCTTCTTAATGATCAGCATATCCTTTTGTCTAAAAAGACTAATGGGAGTGTGTGTGCGTGTGTGTGTGTGTGTGTGTGTGTGTGTGTGTGTGTGTGTAACCTCTGTGTGGGTATGAACATATGTGTGGCGGTGCCTGCAAAGATAAGATAATTTTTGAGCCACTTCATATTGGTTCTGGGAACTGAATACTGGTCCACTGCCAGCATAACAAGTGCTCTTAAATAACAACCATCTTTGCACCATAGCAGCCTACTCTGGAGAGCTCAATCTTTAGTACCATTCAGAAAGAAAAGAAGAAAAACAGTTGTTAACAAAAACTCAAATCAAGCAGTATGTTGAAGCATACTTAAAGTTAATTAGATCASTCTAAACCATAGTAGCATCTATTATTCATAGAACAACAAAAACAAAAACAAAAACGCAAAGATTATGTACAGCATGCTATGGAATTCAAACAATTTAGTGTGAATATTAGGGTAACCAAAGGAGCTSGGATTGAAGAAAATGTAGGAGGAATAAGGTTAAATGAAGCAAAAGCAGAAGATTCTGGAAAGTTATTAAAGAGAAGAAAAAGAGCTATAACACAAAACACTCAATAATGAAAGAATTTGTAAAGATAATTAGATAAACGTAAAAAGAAAAAAATGGGGGAAGGCTGGAGAGATAGGTCAGTGGTTCAGAGCACTGCCTGCTATTCCAGAGGTCCTTAGTTCAATTCCCAGCTATCACTTGATTGGTCACAAACATCTGTAATGGGATCTAATCCCCTCTTCTACTGTGTACAAAGACAAAGCATATGTATACATAAAATAAATAACTTTTTAAAAAGAAAATAAATAAAAGCATAAATCTTCAAAAATTAAGACCAAGAGAGAGATTTCATGATTTTGAATTGTTGGGAATTGTACTCTGGAAAGCATATTGACAGACAAGTAGGCAGCCAGAACTTGAATGGTATGGTAGAATAACAGAAGAGATCTCAAAACTGCTGACAAGAGATTTTCAGATGAGGTGTTATTTCACAGCTGTCCTGTCTTGATGTCAAGGGCCCAAAACTTTTTATCTCCCAGTTGGCTTGTCCTTGAATTTTAGATGCCTCCAGGGCAGAGGCATGTATTTGCATGAAGAAATTTTGAGTAATTTCAGGAARTTCCAGTAGAAAGTCAGCTGTAGGTAGCCATCTCCACTGCTGGGACACTTTCTAAGTGTTTAAATTGTAAATTTTGAGAAAAGCTGGAAGGAAAGCGAAGGTTCTGAACAGTACATGTCAATCACAAATTTTATCTCAAAGTACTATTTATTTTGTGCAAAGTGATTCATTCCCTTTTACAATCTGAAATTAAACCTCTAAATCCAATTCACTTATGTATTTAAGGATTAACATCTCCTGTCTGTTTTATTTGAAGGACCAAAAATTTAAATTGTTGAAGGGACAAAAGTCATTAAACACTGTAATTGATGAGAAAAGTCAGAACCAAAACCAAAATTTTCATGATATTTTTTTCCTTTTAGACACTTATTGACTTAATAGGTAAATAGAATTTTACACTTTGTATCTGTGCTACTCAGTGTTTCCCAGCTGTGTTCTATAATGACCAAATGTTTTGGGGGGAAAGAGGGGGAAACACATATCATATTGTTTGTTTTCTAATTTAAAAAACAAAATTAAAAGTGAGTTTTAAAAAGGCAAGACTTAAGAAAGAATCCAATGTTATACTTATTACAAAATTCAGCATCTCTTAATTTTTTGCTGTGGTAGACGTTTTTGTCTTCCTTTCCATAAATTCTCAATTATGGAAGCAATGCAGTCTTCCTATTCAGTATTAACTCCTTAAAGCCTATGTAAATACCGCCATGTTCTTCTAGTGTTAATTTTCTTCAGAAATAAACAGGCTTTTCTGACATCTGTAGTTGCAGTTGTATGATTCATTATTTTGAAGCATGAATAGCCCAATTTCATTTTTTTTTTCCATGAGTCAGAACCTGGTGGCTCTCCTGCTTTTTTTTCCCTGCATTTTTACATAACATGCCTGCTCTTCCATTATTTTTATGTTTCATGTTTTTATGTCTCAGTTATTTTGGAGAGTCTTTTTTTTTTTTTTTAGATTTAAAAGAAACAAAAACAAGACAAAATGTTACAGCTGTTATTTATTAAATTTTATGTCATTGAATGTAACTAGTAATTCTGTCAACTACTTTGATCTCCAGTCTTAATCCCTTCTACTTAGCCCTTAAAACTTGCCTTATTCTTGTTTTTCTCAGATCTTTTGCTCTAGAAACTCAGATGGAGGAGAAGGTAGCTTGCCAGGCACGATCTGTCATTATGTATTCCAGGCACAGTTTTGAAAACCACAGACAGTGATTAGTATACATGGAACCCAACAAAATGTTTGAGGTTTTTGAAAATTAAACATCACCTAACTCCTGAACTTTGGCTGTCTTCCAGGAGAAAAGCAATGTTTCCTAAGGGGCTAATGATAGTCACTGGGATAAATGCAAGCTAAATAAAGCAGCAAACTCAGAACAAATAGACTGGTTAATATTAATTTGATTTATTCTGATTGGATAATTTTTGATATTTCTTTCACCTCCTGGTTTCAAGGAGAAAATTATGTACCCGCTCTTTTCCTCACTTGTCCCTTCTGGCTACTGCTGCAGCTCATTAGATTTTCCTCTTTTTCTCTGGTGCTTACCCTTGAATTTGGCCACAGCAGCATGCCATGAAGTTACTTCYAAGATGCACAGTGTCCTCTGACTGGCAAAAGCAGTAAGCATTTCCCATTGATTAATGATCGTTATAGATCAGCACCTTTTCATGCTGCTGTTCATTTTATTGAAACACAGTTTACAATTTTAGTTTTGTTTCCAGGACATCATTTTTTTTTTTAACTACTTTGGATTCAGTCTTATTTCTTTTGTTCCCTTTAGATTCCCATGAGCTCTGAATGCCAAAAGGCACTGTTATCAGTTGCCTAAACCTCTGTTACTTTACAGCTGTGCATATTTCAGTGGTGACCCTCCTRTGTTTCCAGATATGAAATTCCAGTACATATCAGGAAGTGTTTCCYAGACATTTAAATCTTTGTCCTTTCCTTTGTCTGGCTCAGGTTACTAAATTAGCAGAAGCAGGGAGAGCAGTTAGGAGTCTGTTCCATCCAGTGTAGGTATTATAATGGCTTTGATCATGGTGGTGACACTGTACATGGCAAGAATTATCAGGTCCTGAATCCATTTTGAAGTTTGAATGCTCAAGACTTGTTTTTCTCCTGCAATTGGATTGTAAATGTGCAGAATTCAAGGATCGTACCTTAGTTTCTGGCCTAAAACAATAGAGTTCTATTAACTAAAAGAAGAAAGACTGGATTAGGATCCAGATGTGAAACTCAGCTAAGATCATGTGATTTGGACATACTATGAAGCATGCTTTCCTTTTTTATTCAGTAAATGAGTGACAGCTTACTCGTTGCTTTCAGAGGGCCGCAGTTCCAGACCCAAGGCCCTGTGTGTGCTTTGCGTCTGCTTGTGTTTGGGTTTGTAGAGTGATACTTCTCATATTTTTTGTCAGGCTAAAGTAAATCTTGGGAGAGAGAAGCTCATATACAAATGTAGACAGGAACTGTTAGACATTTTTGAACTCCAGATCTGGATCTTCCTGCCACTGAGAGCTGAGATGCTCCAGTGTTCTGATGCAATTGGTTTTCATGGTGCTCCCCTTCTTAAATACAGGAGAATTTTAGTTTCGAATTACTCATTTCTAATCCACAATCTCACTACAATCTCATTCTGCCTTGCAAAAATTTGTCAAATATTTTCTTTTTTTTGAAATTAATTATTTTTCTTATTTACATCCMCAGAGAGCATGCTCTGGCTGGCTCAAGGCACATGGCAAATATTTTCATATTGTGCATATTATTTGCTGTGTTTTTTTCAGCATTATCATTTGTATTTTTTGTAACCTTAAATTGGTCATTTTAGTGTTTGTTTTCATTTTACATTTTTTAAGTTACTTATTTTATTTTAGATGTTTGAGTGTTTTGCCTCCATGAGTTTGTGAACTACATGAGTGACTGGTGCCCATAAAGATCAGAAGGGTGCATTAGATTCCCTAGAAATGGAGTAACAGATGGTTGTGAGTTACCATGTAGGTCCTGGGAACTTAATCCATATCCTCTGAATGAGCAGAAAGGATTTTTAAATACTAAACCATCTCTCCAGGCCCTATTTTTTATTATAAGGAACAACAACAACAACAACAACAAAAAAACCCTGGATATCCAATCTATGTTATAAAAAAATACACTTACATATTTTGTGTTGAATAATGAGTATAAAATTTTCAAATATACAGATATGCACTATTTCATTTTATTTACATTAAAGTAGACAGTAACATTTTATATGTATAAAAATATTTAGCTCACCGTGTTGCATTTATGTGAGGGACCCTTCTCTTAACTCACTCTCCTTTCTCATGATTTTTGAATATTCTTCATTCTTTTATGATCTCCTATTACAATATCTGGAATTTTTGAAACCCCAATAAATTTGTGCTTAGAAGATGAAGAAGTCATGGAAGAAAGACATACATTTGATTCCCTATTTTTCTCTCAGGTCCATTCTTTAATATTTTATTCAAGTGATACTTCATTTAATTAATGTTTTTTCCATCTTCCATCCTGTATGTGTATTTTGCTATAGATGTTTAGAACATTTAACAGTATTTTTAAACTACATCTTGATTTCTAAACATTTTAAACATATTCATATGGACAAGATATACAGAATATCACAGAATGTAAAAGGAAATGGTAATACAAAATCTGTACAAAGCTTTTAGGTTCAGAGAAGTGAAGAATTTTATTGAAAAAGAAATTCAGGCTCTACCCATGAAATGCAGGTTTTAAGATAAATCTTAAAGAATTGTGAAGAATTAACAGCAGAATGGAAGAGAATTTGTTACAAATGACCAGACTGTAAGTAAACTGGGGGCAGGGATGTATTAGATATTGATAGTTTGTTTTATTGAATTAAAACAGATGAAACTGAATCATGCATAATATAGATGGAACAACTAATTTTGACCTTTGAYAATAAGAAATAAACAATTTGCATGTTATTGAGTCAGCTTTTCATTACTGAGACAGGATACCAAAGAAAGTAAGTTAAGTGAAAGGTTTATTTTGGCTCATAATACCAGAAGTCATGGTCAGCTGACATGTCTGTGGTATAGGTCATCAAGGTAAAAGGACATGGTAGAGCAGAATGTTCATTTTCCAGTGGCCAGGGAACAGAGGATGTATGAAGGGAGATGTGGGCACAGAGCATAGCCTTTAGTATTAGGCCTCCTGTGCTCAATTTCTTTGACTTGGCCTGTGTACCCATAACTCATTCAGCTGTACAGTCATCAGTAAATTAACCAGTTGATTCAGTTACAGCCCTCCTTATTCAATTACCTTAGTAGCATCACTAGCTTGGAATCAAGACTTTGATCAATAAGTAGGTGCTTTTCCATATAGCACAACCAGTATGAGATTGCTATGATCAGACAGTTTCCTTCRGAAACTTATTTGAAAGGGTTTGAAGGTTGATTGAACMTGGCAGCAGGACTAATATGTGATATTATTGTGATATTTGGTCCCTACTCTGGAAAGAATTTGGTTCCATGTRCCAATATATGAGAGTCAAAAGAATATAATTTGAGAAGTAAGGTAATAACAATTTCAGCTAAATTAAATTTAGAATGAACTGCCTAGAAGACAGTAAAAAAGTGAGAGATTGGAGCTAAATAAAAAAGGGTCACAGAGACAGATCACAAAATGATTAAAGAACATCCTTTTGATCATTTTGTGATCTACRATCATWTTTCTGATTTAAAAATTAGGTTACACATAACTGTAGATAATATAGTTGGATATAAATTTCAATTATTTGGTTTATTTCATCTCATGTTTTAAACACAAAATATATTATTTCTTAAATTTTTGATGGTTAATAAGTACATATATAGTGAAATCCTATTGCTAAGTACATATATTTTAATATTTTGTTCCACTGATATATAATAAATAAATTATTCATACTTAAAATTTAATGCCTATCAAACAAATATGAAAAATACTTTTGTAGTGTCTAATGAAATGATCTTGTGGTTTTCTTCTCTACTTTTGTTTATATGGTATATTATATTGATGGACTTCCATATGATGGACCATTCGAGCTTTGCTAGGATGAAACCTACTTGGTCATGGTAGATGATATTTTTGATGCATTCTTAAATTTGGCTTGTGAGTATTTTGTTGAGTATTTTTGCAGCAATATTCAGATAATTGGTCTAAAATTCTCTTGGTTGAGACTTTTGTGATTTAGATATCAAGGACTGTGTCCTCACAGAATSTTTGACAATGTTTCTGCTTTTTGTACTTTATGGAATAGATTGAGGARTGTTAATGTTAGCTCTCCTTTGAAAGGCCTGATAGAATTCTGTACTAAAACTGTCTGACCTTGGATCTTACTTTTGATTGGGAGACTTTTAATAACAGCTTCCATTTCCTTAGAGGCCGTAGATCTATTTAAATAGTTTACTTGATCTTGCCTTAACTTTGCTAAGTGGTATCATCAAGAAAATTGTCCATTTCATTTAGATTTTAAATTTTGTAGCAAATAGGTTTTTACGTTAAGCCTAATGACGCTTTGGATTTCCTCAGTGTCTGTTGTTATGGCCCCTCCCTTTTCAATTCTGATTTTACTAATTTGGATATTATCTTTATACCTTTTAGTTAGTTTTGCAGAGGGTTTGTCTATCTTGTTGATTTTCTCAAAGAACTAACTCTTGGTTTTGTTGATTATTTGTATTATTCCCTTTGTTTACATTTCATTGATTTCAGCCCTCAGTTTTACTATTTTCTGCATTCTATTCCTCTTTGATATTTGCTTCTCTTTGTTCCAGACCTTTCAGAAATACTGTTATTAGTATGAAGGTCTCTCTAATTTCTTTATGAAGGTTCTCAGTGCTATGAACTTTCCTCCTAGCANTTTCAATTCTGATTTTACTAATTTGGATATTATCTTTATACCTTTTAGTTAGTTTTGCAGAGGGTTTGTCTATCTTGTTGATTTTCTCAAAGAACTAACTCTTGGTTTTGTTGATTATTTGTATTATTCCCTTTGTTTACATTTCAYTGATTTCAGCCCTCAGTTTTACTATTTTCTGCATTCTATTCCTCTTTGATATTTGCTTCTCTTTGTTCCAGACCTTTCAGAAATACTGTTATTAGTATGAAGGTCTCTCTAATTTCTTTATGAAGGTTCTCAGTGCTATGAACTTTCCTCCTAGCATTTCTTTCATTATGTTCCATAMGTTTTGGTATGTTATACATTTATCCTCACTAAATTCTAGGAATCCTTTAATTTCTTCTTTAATTCCTCCTTTACCCCAAAGTCATTCAGTAGGCAGTCGTTCAGGTTTCGTGTGTTTGTAGGCTTTCTGTTGTTTCTGTTGTTGACGTCCATCTTTAATGGACTAGTGGTCTGATAAGATACATGGAGTTATTTCARTTTTCTTGTATCTGTTGAGACTTGCTTTCTGACTAGTTATATGTTCAATTTTGGAGAAGGTTTCCTGAGGTACTGAAAAAAAGTATATTCTTTTGTGTTTGGGTGAATATAGAAATGTTCTATAATTATCTCTTAGGTCCATTTGATTCATAACATCTTTAGGTTTCATTATTCCTCTGTTTAATTGCTGTCTGAATGACCTGACTATTGGTAAGAGTGAGGTGTTAAAGACTCCCATTATTAATGTGTGTAGTTCGATTTGTAATTTAAGCTTTCATAAATGTGGGTACTCTTGCATTGAGGCATAGATATAAAGAATTGAGATATCATATTGGTGGATATTTTCCTTTTCTGAGTATGAAGTATCCTTCCTCATCACTTTTGATTAATTTTGCTTGAATGTCTACTTAGAAATTAGAAATTTAGAAGTTAGAATGGCTCCTTCACCTTATTTGTGTCTGTTTATTTGGGAAATCTTTTTCCAGCCATTTACTCTGAGGTAGTATGAATATTTGTTGCTGAGTTTTTCTTCTAATATCTTCTGCAGGGTTGGATTTGTTGATAGAAATTTTAAATTTGTTTTTTTTTCCATGGGATATCTTGTTTCCTCCATCTATGGTGATGAAAGTTTGGTAGGATATAGTAATCTGAGTTTTCTTAGACTCTGTGAGATATCTGCCCCACCCCTTCTGTCTTTTAGAATCACCTTTGAGGTTTGTGTAATTCTGATTGGTCTGCCTTTATATATTACTTGTCCTTCTCCCCGTGCAGCTTTTAACATTCTTTATTTGTTCTGTAGATTTAGTGCTTCGAATATTGTGTGGTAGGAGGATTTTCTTTTCTGGTCCAATCTATTTGGTATGCTATAAGCTTTAAGAATANCCCTGGGAGCCTAGCCAATAAGCTTCCCTTCCTAGACATTCCTCCCTGCAAAAGGTATTTAATCTTGTGTCCACTCTTGGAAGTTAGATATGCATCCATTTTCCACCATAAATAWTAAGTAGTTTAGAACCATGGACTGTTTSATCTACYACCACCATGAGGAACATATTAACAGTTATTTGCAACTCAACAGAACTGCAACTCATTTCTCTGGTAGAAGGCCTTTCTATGTTCCCACGCAACCACCACCAAGTTAAGGACAGTGACAGCTGAAATAAGCCAAGTTCCTCTTTCCCGCAGCCCCAGCCTAGATGCCAGTCTCCAGACTGTATTCCTGATTGACTTCATTCTCTGCTCTTTCACAACTCCCAGTAGTACCTGGATGTCCTAGAGTCTGAGAACCCCAGGACCTCCTAACCWCTTCCASTTTTCCTACATCTCAGACTGYRCTTTCCCATCCCTGAGCTGTATCTCAGTGCTTCCCTGAAGCCCAGCACCCACCCGGAGGCTGTTTGAAATTAGTGTACTCAAACTAGAACATGGACCAATAGAACAGTGGGCCAGAAAACAGAGATTAGGAGGCAGGGTGATTAGGAGGCTGGGTGTGTCTCATGGGAGTTGTCGTGGTGCCTGCAGGCCTGACGGAATGCAGGCCAGAAAATCCTCAACAGATATCTTCATAGGTTTTATAGTTACCCACAATACTCTATTACTTTTTRTTTGCATATTTTTCTGTTTTATATGCATATTTCTTGGTCTTTAGAGAAACTCAAATGCCCTAGTGATCAGATGGCATTGTTTTATCTAGCATATACATTTTATCCAGTTCTTTCTCATTAGTTGTTGATCTGGGAGCTTGCAATAAGAATAAATATTTTAATCACATATTCTTCTACTATATAACAATTAATCTGAATTGATGCTAGTATTTATTTTTTTCAGTGTCCAACTGAAACCAAAGCAACATTTGGTGTCCACTTTAAAGTAGTAGGAGACTGGACAGGTATGTACCACTAAATAGCTTTAAATTCTTAGAGAGTAATGTAGTATAACAAAATGTATCAACACAATTAACTACTCATTTGTGTGGAAAGATATATATATATATATATATATATATATNATTTGTTCTGTAGATTTAGTGCTTCGAATATTGTGTGGTAGGAGGATTTTCTTTTCTGGTCCAATCTATTTGGTATGCTATAAGCTTTAAGAATATGTATAACCATCTCGTTCTTTAGATTTGGGAAATCTTCTATGACTCTGTTGAAAATATTTTCTGGGCATTTGAGCTGGGAATCTTCTTTTATTCCTGTTACTCTTAGATATGGTATTTTTATAGTGTCTTAGATTTCTAGATATTTTGTGTCAGGAACATTTTAGATTTAACATTTTCTTTGACTGGTGTATCAATTTCTTCTCTCCTATCTTCTAAGCCTGAGCCTGAGATTCTGTCTTCCATATCTTGAATTCTGTTTGTGATGCTTGTGTCTGTAATTCCTGTTCTCTTTCCTAGGTTTTTCATTCTCAGTATTCCCTTAGCTTATGTTTTCTTATTGCTTCTATTTCCATTTTCAGGTCTTGAATATTATTTATTCATTTCCTTCACCTGTTTGGTTGTTTTCCTGTATTTCTTTAAGGGGTTAATTCACTTTCTTTTTAAAGGCCTCTATCATCTTTATAAGATWAGATTAAAGTCATTTTCTTTTGCTTCAATTCTGGTAGAATATAYAGGGCTTCSTGTCATAGAATAGCTGGTCTCTGGTTGTACAAAATTGCCTTGTTGATTGTATCCTTGTSCTGACCTTTGGTCATATGGTTGTTCCTAGTGCCACTGAGCCTTCAGGACATCAAGCAGAGTTGTGGACTAGAAATGCAGTACAGGATACAGGGCAGTTTGCTGCTGCTAGGTGTGCCTGAAGGGGGCCTGGCAAGCAAGGGGCCTGGGGCAGGGGTCCTATTTCATTGTCCACACTGCTGGTAGGTGTGTGGGAATGCAGGAAGAACATTGTGGAACAATAAAACCATGCCAAGAACTTGGTAAGGTAGAGCGGGTCTGAAATCCTGGAGACTTGGTGGTCACACGCCTRAGACATAGGCGACTTCCCACTCCCTGCCAGATTCTTAGCCTGGAACACATGCCGCACTCC